>LUCH01018625.1:0-12793 GCA_013368495.1 Paragonimus heterotremus | reverse complement strand
CACACACACACACACACACACAAACCGGACAGAAGTGCACACTACATGTGAGCGAAAACCGGTGGGTGTTGTGGACTGGAATTCTGACTCATAAACGCGAGCGCACAAGTAGCATGACAACCAGCGAGTTGGGCAATAGGGATTGTGCTTCATTGTACACCTTTTCGCTACATGATTAGTGACTAAACTGACCAACTCTGTCGGCAGTACGACTAGTGTAAACAGTTTCCATACGGTTCTCCGTGAACTCCAATTCCACTATCCCAAAAGGTTTAGACAATAGAAGCTGATAGCCGTTAAAGTGAATGAAAGTGGTTTTAATGCTATAATTCAAAAGTGACTTTCAAGGGACCGGTGGTCAATGAGCAGTCGCTTTGACTCCACACACGCAGACTCGAATTTCGGTGATGTCATCTTTATGCAATGAGACTGGCACAAGAACTGAACCGATTTTAGGGACTTGTTTGAAAATAAGTTTAAAAATGACTATCGAAAGACACGCAGGCTTTGCATGTTGATCACAAAACTATACCTTACTAACGTCAGATCTCGCCTAAATGATGCGATGTGATCGCATTCGCTTCTCCAAGCTGAATTGCAGTAATAACGTACGATATTTTCTAACAGTTTACACTCTTCTCATCTGGTAGCAGACTTCGAGGCCACGACAAGATACTTTGCACGCTCCTTCTTCAAAGCTTACGCAGGAAACAATATTTTTCTTATTCAGCTATTACTCACTGAAATATGATTTCGCCTGAGATCGCGAGTTTCTTTTTTCTAGAGAACATTCTCCATTCCCTTAAATCATGTTGAGACTTTTAATTTTATCTACTTCTGATAATCCCTGTAATACTCCAGAAGAATGATGCATCGTTTTCAATTGCAGATCATCAATTGTCGAAAAACGTAAACTGACTGAATCCTAACGATAATCAGTATCACCTTCGGACCCGCATACAAATAACCGATCTTACCGTATGATTACCCATCGCTTGAATTTGGTAGACAATGTACGAGTGGATTTTAAAATGCCTGTGACTAATGGAAAATAACCCAACAATTTCTTCCCCAACTTGCTTCTCAGGAAAAGATTGTTTATTCAGATGGAACCAAGATAAACGCTACTTAAGAATACACTGTTCATTATAGGTTGACAAGTTGGTACAGTCAGCATTAGCATTCCCTTGTTCATTACATTCTAAATTAAATACTCACCGTGATCCTGATTATTTCAGAGTCTTTCAGACATCGAACCACCGACTGAAAGCCACGACAAACCTAGAGGCCGTGACAAGAAACGGGAGCAGACCAAACAAATCACGACGAAGAAGGCGCTCACTAAACAGAGCATTCTGGAGGACCTGACGTCTCCGACAGCTGAGAAGTATGTCAGGTGTTGGCTACAAAACGCTCAACCGACTGGTGAGTTCGAAACAAATCAGAGCATTCTGCGTCATAAAACTTGAAAAATTAAACTACCTTGAGCGAGTGACCTCCTTTTAAACTCTATCTGGCTATTACCGTCTTTGTATACCACGTCATATTCCTTTGTTTTATGCTGGCGTTAATAAAATCTTCCTGTTCACGTATGACGTAGTCAGTGAGCCATATCATAATATAAGCCTAACACCGTTTGCACAAAAGGGTTCCGCGTTCCGGCCCCTACTAATCACTCGATCTCTATTCTGGTACATGGGGTTTTCAGACGTGTTCCGTCGAGCCATTACGATACGGTGGTGGTACAACTAGTCGGTGGTCAACATCTCAGCTGTATATACCATTCATTTGTTTGTGAACGGATTTCATGCACATCCTGAGCGACTGCGCTTTAATGAAAAAAGATATGCGTTTCTGGAGGTATTTTCACAATTCGTTGTACTTTTTTCTCCTTTAACACTTCCAAGCTGGCCTAAGTCTGTTTGCTTTCCTGGACAAACGTTGGTTGTGGTTTTGTATAACAATCTATTACGCGCGACTGTGCAGAATTCAAATCTCATTCCTGCACAGTGCCGAGTTAAATGACTTGAATTAACCGATTATTTATTAGTAGATTGATGGCGCGAGTAGCAGGCTTTGTTTCGAGAAGGCAACTGTACCATGATGTTGCAATTTCTGGTGAGGTGAAGAATGCCCCATTATCCCGAGAATGACAATGTCTAGAGTGGAAGATAAGGTACACAAATACGAGCCAGCGTTCGGCAAAACGACTTGGACTTACAGTGGCAAATTTAACCCAAACAACACAAACGAACAGCTTACTACGAATAGCTATTTTGAGAATAATGCGTTGCGATCGTACTCATTGTCACTGGTGCTCAAATAGAAGGCGAGTTACTTTTCTATCCCAATGATGCTAGCTAACGAACAAATGAAAATTCATTCAGTCAATGTAGGTGGGAGCATCCCATCTACCCTTGTATGACTGACCTCAGAATTCGCCACAAGTTATGCCGACTAAAGTCGCACGGGTTACGATTTTACTGAGTTAATTACAACCAAAAGGTGTATACAACAAAAACGCTCAATCATCAATAGGTGGCCAAAATATAGATTACTGAATTATTTTCTTGGACTGAATGAACACGCACGAGCGCTACAGATTGTAGTCTACGGATGCCGCTGGTCACATTATGCGCTGAGAAGTCCGGAACTGGCTCAAACGCTGTCGCCAACCAGGAACGCTAAAACCAATCAGGGTGGTCACTTCTTAAGCACGACTTTTGCATCCAGAATGGCACAACAACCATCCCTTTATGATTAAAATCACTGCGCTGGAGTTTTGCGATCGTAAAAACATACCAGGATTGAGTCTGAATTCTAGGGTCCTGCTATAAAGAACAGCGTTCTGACCATCAAGTCGTGAACAAACACACATGTAATTGGTCTCATATTGAACATCACCGAATCACTAGAGTTAGATGGTTGATCATAACTGATCGGATGGTTTGGTAATCCTCGAAGAAATCTGATTAAAATAAACCTCGATGGTCGTACCACCCTTCAGTTTTGGTTAACTGCCACCGGTACAGGAGTAGTCTTTAAGTTAAGCGGCATTCCAGGTTGCATTCTTAAAGTGCACATGAACGTGGTTTGTGACAGGCCACAAAAGGCATCCGATGTTTCCAACAAAAATAAAATGCATCTGCGGTATGGTTCGCAGGATTCGTGTTAACCAGTTTTCAAGTGTGACTTTGTGTGCTTGTGCCCACGATAGTACCTCTGGAAGGCATTCTGTGTATCTGTTGCAAGCCCCCTAGAAGATACGCTGGTTCGTCCTCTATATAGTAGTGCCTTTCACAAAATTTGGATAGTCCTCCTGATAATAATTAACATGGAAAATCTCGACCTCGAAAATACTGCGACTGTCCCCATAATTTGCTCTCAAGACAAACCAAAAGAAGTGCACAGAAAACCGCTTTGTTCTACTCTAAAAACGTGCGTGACGATGAGAAAATTACACGGTATTTTATGGTGTGTAGTGACCTAAAACATTCTCGAATCAGAGGTCACTAATCCACTAATAAACATAGCGGAATAAAGATCAGACAGATAAAAAACAACGTAGGTTACTCCTCGACTATTTTGGACATTTCTGCTCATTCTGACTAGGAGAAATCAGTTTCTGAAGGAAGGAGGCGGTTTCGGACGAGAAAAGTGGACTATTTAACAGTAAGGAGTTCACATTGTTAGTTGGCCAGCAGATACCCCTCTTTTAGTTCATTTCAACCAGGCGAACTAACGAGCTCACAGAAGACACCAATATCCCAAATTCTGGTAAATCCACATTGACAAGTTCATCTTTATGGAAGTACTCTTTTATTGTCACGATCTTACACGCTTCAAAGAGCAATCATTGCTATATTCTGTAAACAGTAGAACATTCGTGTGAGTTCGCAACCTGTCTTATTCATCTACATGTGTTTCGGGTGTATGTGCTACTAATACAGAATATGTCCAAAGTATTTGCGCTTATCGCCATAAAAACTCATCTCAAATGTTTTAAGTAATTCACGCAGAATGCATTAATAATACTGCAATAAAGCTGACACAGTTTGACAGTAACTCTCAAGGGAAGGGAGAATCAGTTTGACACTGGTTTATCCTCTATCCTTCGGATGACAGCTTGCATTAACATGCAACCCAACGATGTTTTCTTCATCAATAGTGGAAATTCGGAGATATGGGTTATTTCAAAATTGAACACCACCCACACTTGACCGCAGCCTTCGCATTTAGATAAGCCTTTCGGCTAGCCGACTTCAAAAGGAAGCACTAGACTCGAGTTTCGTTCTTATTAAAGCTCACCAGCAATGCATATCATTTTCTGGGTAGGAGTTTGAATTATGATCTTGGCGTTTGTGAGACTAGCTTGTAAACTGCAACACCAGCAATCTCACAATTGTCATGACCGAATAATCAAATCCAAACGGCCAACCGCAACTCTGTATGAGTACCATTTTTCTTGTCGGACCATTTCATGTGGAATATGAACAGAATCATTCCGTTTTATCCAGTTGATCACCCCGTGACCAAGACTTCTCTGTTAGATTGAACTTATTGTATCCAGTGAACCAACTTGGCATGGTCTGACCCAGTAGCGGAAGTTCGGGGAGCGTTAAGAATTCAACCATCAAATAGAAGTAGTTGTTCTCCGCATAGTTTCTAGGTCATTCATCACGTTTCCTTCACCATCGTGTAGCCGCGAACATGACAAAACCAATTTAACTGTTAGATAACTGCAGTTTACGGGTGACGAGGGAGAATTTAATCTGCCAGTGCTCGTTGTAGCACGTGGTTGCTGTTGATCGTTCTCTACTTCACTTTTTTACCTTCATAACCCTATCGAAAGATTCTAGTGTTTTATGAAGGGGAAAAACGTGGATGACGCCGGTTTCACCTACGTTACGGATATCCAATGGCACAAAGACATGTACGAGCTCTGTCACAGATATAATCTTGATTACCGCACAACTTTTTTCTGACAGATATAATGCTTATTTTTGAAGTTTAGTAATCACGCTATTTGTGCCTTACTGTCTTCCGTTCCTAACACTGTAATGTCCGTTTCCGTTACATATTCTATCGAATTCTAAAAGGCCTTTCCAATGAAATTTTACGGTAGCAGTTTAAGGAGGTTTTAAAGGGGTGATGTCTTTCTACCTAAGGATATGAAAGAGGTTCTGTAAACTACGAACCGTTCTGTTACACATTTTGTCACTGACAGGAAGCCTGTTCAAGTTTAGGCTAGCTGATTTCGCCATGGACCTTATAGCAAACGATATCAATTTCTTATGTTCTTTACGCTCGAATGTACTGATGCTTCACTGAGCTAGTATTATTAGGCTTTCGCGTTGTTTATTCGTTGACTATTTATTTAGTGACTACTTAGCCGTTCAAACACACAAACAAGCTGACCGCGCAGGTCACGGCAATAAGTGCTATTCATTGCATTGTACTATAATACATCCAATCGACTGGACGGCCCTTTCGTAATATGTGTGGGTGGCACTAGTTTGCTGAAAAATATCTTAATCCGCGTGTGTTGAATTTTTTGGAAACCACCTCGTACAAGCAGTCCTTTTTGTAAGACAATCAGGTTAACGAAGTTGGTCTGCATGGTTTACCGATTTGCATACTATGAGAGTATCCCCTCAAACGGGGTGGTGCCGTTGTTGAGGTTTTGAATAATAGCTGGACTTGATGAACAGCAAGGTTTGACAACATTTACCCTATAGTCCATCACAATTCTCGTATCAAATGATATTCATGGAAATAGATGAATATCACAGATTTGAGTATGACTGATTGGTGATACTCAACACAAGTACGTTTAAACCATAAAACTGATATGTACAGATCGCATACAATTGTTTTAGAACAAAAATACTACGTTTTCATTTGGTTAGTTGAGGTGGTCACATAATTTCTTTACTATGAAAAGCAGAAAGACCACTGTAGATACTACTCATTATTCTCTGGAGTCAGGCGCTAGACATTCACCAGATTGTGGCATAACAGTGATCGGTCAACCCACATCAGAGTACCATGGTTAATCTTTAGTTGCTTAATGTCTGTTGTTTTCAGAGGCTTCGTTTAATTCAAGGTCATCAATAGAAGACTGTAACTTTCTTTGGTAGTCATCCTAATCGTCAGCAACATCTATTTTTAGAAAGAGCCGTCGTTATGGACATATTTGCCAAAGCCGCCTCCGCTATGAAAACTGAGAATGAAAAATATCCGTCTTTCCAATGTCTTCTGGACGAAGTCAAACTGTGAGTCACATCACCCACCGATAAGTTTCACAAGTTTTAGTTATTAGTAGCCTATGCATCTTAACAGCCTTATTGATCTGAGGATCACGATTAAATCAAATGGCCGGAACAGACATAGTCTCAAGGAGAAGTCAGCCCAACAGTCGGGAAAGTTGGGTAACTGGAGTTCAATAACCGCCATTTTCCCTGAGCCCACAAACTAAAGTTTAACATATAAACAACTGTTTGAAACGACTAACCCACAGAAATCAACCCATATGAATACACTGTGCCCAGGAGCTCATTTCAAAATGTCAAGAACAACGGTTCATTGTGACCTGAGTACATACGCACTTACATTGTTCAAAGTAAAATAGGTGCTGGTTGTTTTATTCCATAGCATATTTAATGATTGGTTCCACCTGCTTGCTTCTCGCTGATTGTTTGTGTTAGTGATGAGTTCTACTTGCATTGGTTTTAGTAAGTGAATGTTTGGTTCAAGTGGTATTCTTCTGGTTAACTGTCTGGTTCCAACTAATTATCATGTTATGCCACTATTGGTCTGACACAGTTTCTTTTTTTTCAAATGTCCTGCTTCGCTTCGTCGGATTAATAAATAGATTCAGACGTACTTACTGGATATCGATCACGATTATACGTCAATACTCAAAACTTTCTGTCACTGCAAACGATTGGATAAGTGAACGGTGTAATAACTTTAAAACATGCTTGGTATTTTGAATTCGCATTCAGCAGCGCACAATATAGAGATCGATAAAAGGACACATAAAAGATGATCCTTCCTAAAAGGGTGGTCTCTCCTGAGGAAAGCTATCCAGCCCATATATCGGCAGTACAAAGGAGAGCACCAGAAAGCATACTATATTACTTTGTCGTTGTCAGATTGTACAGTGCACTTGTTCGTTGAATACCAAGCGGTTGACGCTACACTTTATAAAATGTTTCTAGAAAGTCCACATTGCTGTTGATGGTCAATGAACACAGTTTCTCTGCTTGCTGCGTTATCGCCGCTCGAGTTACTGGCTGGCCCATAAAGGCAGTCTCTCTTTTTAACACATGCCTCTGGGAACCGATCGGGCAATTGTTGTTTTGAATCACAGGATGCGTGTTACCGTCGATAAGTCAGTCCTCCTGTATTCCACATCCATATATTCTATTTAGAGCATTTACCAACAAACTGATGAGCAAACTATTTTGGTGATTGGTCTGTTGCGCCCAGTTTGCAAAATAAGATGCATTGTTTGAGGTAGAAATGTCGTGTACCCTCGCATCACCTTCGCATCATACGTCAGGTTCAGTAAGCTCTATGCTTGCAACATTTGATGGAGTAACCGTATAGGTCAAACATTTCACTTTCCGGACCGAAATAAGGCACCACATTGAATCCAGCAGATATGGTTAGGGTCGTTCGTCCTTGATCTTGCGTGGACACTGTGCCAAGTTTCCTGATGATCTGTCAGAAATGCCGGGCTGCAAAAAAAAACAAATAAAATGGGATAGGAGCACTGCATACTTATGATGCAATTCAGCAGAATGGAAGGCAAGCACTGTCCGCAGTCTAACAATGGCCTGTAATTTAAAGCTTAATATATTGACAGAAGTATCAGTCTATCGGATCAAATTGACAAAACATTGAAACCATTTGTAACGAAAAGGCGTCCAATAAAGCACAATCCCTATTGCCCAACTCGCTGGTTGTCATGCTACTTGTGCGCTCGCGTTTATGAGTCAGAATTCCAGGCCACAACAACCCCCCTGGCTCCCGCTCACACGTAGTGTGCACTTCTGCCAGGTTTGTGTGTGTGTGTGCTCGGTGCCTTCTATCGGGGGGTGTTCCGGCCGCCACTCCTCGTCCGTTGGTCCGATCTCGTTGATCGATGGCTCGTCCGGCCGCTTGTGTTGTTCACCATCTATCCACTGTGGGTTTGACCGTATTCCACCACCGTGTCGAGATATTCCTGAGTATTGGAATAATCGCGCCCCCGATCTGGTCGTGCATTCTATTTTGCCTATCATGCCTCGCCCGTTGGTCCGATGCAGTTGAGCGATGACTCATCCGGTCGCCCACACTGTCGGCGATCCGCTCGCTGTGGGTTTTGGATGTTACTTCCCCCACGTTGAGGTATTAAGCCGAGCGTCGGAATACTCGCATCTCCGGTTTGATAATCCACCACACAATGACGAGACAACTTAGGTTACTTGCAAAATATGCACTTTAACTGCCTAGCCTAAATTAGGATATAGACAACACTGAGCGTAACTGCGGTAGTTAACGTCATGATCTCTTTGTGAGGGACATAACTATGACTTGTGGTTAGATCTTCAGGTTGTCTCTCAGTGGTAACCAGTCCTTAATGAGGCTCCACGAGACTGGAGGGAGGTAATTTTTTTTAGGATAGTGGACCTTCCTGTCGAGATGCTATACACATGTATTACGTTATGACATACAGATATACCACACCGTAGTAGACGTAGGCGCTGAAGCAAATGGAAGGTAAGGAACAACAGAAGAGAACGGAAGTGGAACATCGTTTTTTGCAACAAGTGGGCCGTTGGCTGCGACTCTGAGACATTCTCATTACCATTTTAGACTACAAGTAAGGATTATTCTTGGGGTTCCAGACAGGAAATCGGCAAAGCCAAACTGAACCGTCTTGACGGTAGAGCCCGAACACAAGTAATATACTAACCAATTGATTATTGTTTCCAACCAACCTTGGGTCGTGCTGGAGACAAATGACACGGCAATCATTGGGATGAAATTTGTAAAACTTATCAGAGTGATGGAGGCCAGTACACTGAAATCAAAACGTTTATTGACCCACTCTGAAAATACGCTGGCGATCAGTATTGTTGCTCATAGAGTGCTTCAACTCCACTCGTCAAAGGTTACGTAGAAGACAGTAACTGAAAGCAGACAGTTTTGAGCATCTATGCGGACAGGCCCGGTTTGACAAACAGAAAGAACAGCGTGTGCTAAGACGTTCACTACTGTTCTCCAATGAAAGACTGAGGTCACACCAATGAACAGCCTCCGATGCCTTTCAACTAAACACAGCGGAACAGTGCACAGTGTCTAGACACAGTAGAGCATGGCCAAGTCGATCATGTGCAAGTATGGTTATAATAATGCGGCCAGATGAAGCATATACACGGGATACGTTGTTGAGTCTAACAGACAATAGTGGTCCAGTCATCAAAAGCTCACGTGATTCATAGGTGTAGTGGGTGTACTAATCAATGTTGTCATGGAGCAGTATGATCGAGTTCGACAAGACTAGATCACCAACATAATCTGTGCTAGACTGAGTGGTTTTATCTAAATTTTAGACGATTTTCAGTTAAAATATTTAGGGGAAAAGTACGCGACAAACATTGTATCCGACAGTAACTAAACGCAATCGACTGGATGAAAAAGAATACCCTCTTTTTTCCGGTACATAAGGAAGATGTGTTCATTATGAAATCATTCGTTAAGCGACAAGAACCATGTTACGAACGGGCTAAGGGTTACGGTTGCGAGAATGGGCTGACAACGTGTAAACAACTAAGGGTTGATTGATTGTTTAACATTTCCTCCCTTATATTTATAACACGGCTGATATCTTCCCTGCTTCAAGTCAGCGGGGGAAAATTAGGCGATTAGAATTTGAACAGGTAACACTGATTGGAAGTTCTTGTGTAGTAGTTAATTTATCTTATGAGCATTGTTGACGACGGGATTATCAGGCCACCTGCGGTTAACCTGGCTCCATTATGATTGGCCGTGGCTCCTTTCCTGAGTAGTGATTACAAGCTACGATAACAAGGACGAGACTCTTCAGCAGCTCTAAGAAGTGGTCAGTTTGTGTGGTAAAACATCATTGAGCATACACATGTTGGCTCAACTGAGGAAAACAAAAGTCTGATCAGCAACTTTGAAAATGTATTTAAAAGACCTTCAAAAAGAGTCGAACAAGATGTGCACATGTACGGCCAAAAACCAGCAGATAATGTCGTGATTAATGAAACAACAAAACATTCTGGATGTTAAGATATTCTGAATGATATTGATGACTAGGGCAGATCCGAAAGTCAGTTATTCACGACCGCTGTAAACGAAGCAATGTCGTTTGTAGTTGTCCACTGGTAGGTCACGCGGTGACCAGTACCGTCTTTTAAGAGAAACATTACTGATTCGTACCAATGTCCAGTAACAACTACTCTAAGATTTCACACGAGAACTTTGTTCGGTGTAAATATGCGTAGAAAGAAACACTACGCCATACTGGATTTCATGTGGACTGGACATTCTGGAATTGCGCACACTTAAACATGAACAACCGGTGTGACTGGGGCTCAATCCGACGTCAGTACAAGTGTATTATGTTGAATTTGTTGTACAATAACAGTGTATCCTCGTGATTACAACCATGGTAAACCGAACTTGTGGCAATAAGCGTTCATGCAGGAAGTAAAACGAGTAGGATGAAAAGGCAAACGAAAGGGTGGTTCAGTAACTCACGTCAGGAAACCTGAATCGATGGTTCATTTACTTCTTGGTACACAATAACTTAATGAGGAAACACAGTAGTAAATGCTTAATAAGGCTGACTAAATTGACCGTTGGAAATGAATTATGTCGCAGGTGTGTATGTGTTTGGAACCGCCAACCAACTATTGCAATGTATATTGGCGTGCCTTAACACTGGTCACAGCGACAGGCTACCCTGATCACAGATACAATCAACAATGACACAGGCTAATTGGTTTACAATTTGACTGTTCCACGCTGATCACCAAGTCATTAGCCTAACATATTACGTCAGTAAATTCGGTATCCCAATCTGCACTAGAAAGGAACGCATCCCACACCAGTCAGTTTAAAAGAAGTTCACGTTGCCGTCCCAACTGCTGTGGCACCTCAACATGAGACGACAGTGAAGAATTGGTTATAAGCATCCATCAGTGTGTTAATAGTTAGCATGGCTTTTCGTGCTTTCCTCAGTTTATGCTCCTCGTGTAACCTGGCTTTATGTACATTCGTATTCGGATTGAACGTAATACCGATCCGGAAAACATCTCACAAACGAAGCATTTTGACTCTTATGATAAAACATTGCTACTAACAAATACAACCGATAGCCCACTGTTTAAATAATGGCCCAATATTATTATGTTTGTAACTCAAGTAAACATTTTGATTTTACAGAAAGCTCCCACGTGCATTGCCACATCCAAAGTTTTCACACGGCAATGGCACTCCACCACTGAGATATCTCAATTTATTGGCTCCAGAACAACGCCGAGATAAATGGATGTACCGAACATGGCACCATCTGCCCCCTTACAAAATCAGTGAGGAAGCCGCTTCACGAGATTACCGTGGATCTGTGTACACTCAACCACGAAAATATCAACCATCTCATTATGTGATTCATCCAGATATGTGCTAACCTGTCTGTGATCACAACCCAAACGAAGATTTCATGCCATATCACTATCAAATAAAACCGTCGTTGGACGATAGTTGGTAAAAAAAATAAATGAGTCCAACCGAATATGTGCTCGAATGATGCATAAATTACGGACGTTAATTTATGTTCTCTGGACCATTTCAATGCTATTAACCAGATAGATACTAGATAACAGTAAGCATCTTCCGGTCAGGCCATAAATGGAGATGCACCAGTAGGTCAATAGCAATACAGAATATCAGTTGCAAGTCGCCTAAATGCGCTAGAGTCGCGAGATAAACCGCTGAAAGAAATAATCACTTGCGTCAAACAACAAAGGCATCTTAGGTTACAGAAGATATAAGCTCGGAAACTCATAGTTGAAGATAACACAACAAAAACCTCGAGTTTGCTGTTTTCATTTTATCAGTACAGTACAAAAGAGCTGCGCAACAAAGGTTAATCTGAAATCTGGGTTTCACCTAAGTCATGGAAAACAAGTTTGGGACACCTGAACCACAATTGTTCGCGACGAAGTTAACTATGTTGTGATGAGTAGATTGTTCGAGGTCAATGCTATTTTACTCTCGGCAATTCTGCTACCATAGGCAACCTCTGTTAAGGCGAATTTTCGGCTAAGTAGTTTGAACAGAGTCGTCAAAAACAGTTTTTGCACAATGTACCTCTTGAGCACATTTAGTGTGGGTGATGCTGCACTTTGATGATCCTTCCTGCAGTCTTCTTGTGGCTTGTACGTTGTCGAAAAAATATGCCCTGCACCTGCTACTGAATAGCCGCGATATGAGTAGTATAATACGATTGCTCAACTCTACTGCACTCCTCCCCCCGCAAGGATTGTTCCAACTGCAGCAAAAGCCGTTCAGGTTTTCTTCGTTCTCTTGGCCATCTGCGTACTGGCCCCTGGGACGTCGGTGCTCTTGGCGTACACTCGCTTCTGCTCGGGGTGTCGTACCACTTGCGAAGCTGGCTTCCGTGCACTCCATGTTGATGCATATCATTCTTGATCAGGTACTCTGGACCGCGGCGATCCATTTCCACATAAGGTCCTCTCCACCTCGCCAG
>LUCH01018624.1:0-12788 GCA_013368495.1 Paragonimus heterotremus | reverse complement strand
AGGCTACGGACACAGTTAAATATCAATAAAACAAATCGGAGAGAAATTCGAACTTATAGTATTCAAACTTCGAAGCTTATTACTTCGTCATAAGTCACTCAAGTTCAGATCTGGTAGACCTTAATTGGATAGATGAATTAAACTTGGTAGATCATGCGGTGAACAGCATATGTAATCAGACAAAAATATACCGTCGGTTAGAAGCGTTGCTTTTCCCTCCAGGAATTCACCGTCAGATTGAGGAGCTCAAGATTCGGCACGCGTCCGTTTTTGAACCAAGCCTCCGTCTTCCTACAAAAACGATGGCAACTCCAACATTGACGTTAAATGTCACAAAACAACTAAGATTATTCGCATGAAAAGATGTTTGGAAAATGAGAGTCAAGTAATGCTTCGAGGCGATCGCTAAAAGCGCTACTGCCGACCTCAGCAGTAATACTGTATCAGAAGTTAACAACCCTGTAGGAAAAAGCTGCTGCCCAAGAAAGATCCGAGGACGAAGCTTGAAACGTTTCTTGTCATGTCCTCACCGACCGTCATCCTTCGCTATAGTGAACAACTGATCGACGAGGCCTATTCGACGGAGGAACTGTGTGAGAATCAAATCGATGCGGAGCCGTTGAATTTCAGGTGGATGTATATGGAAAACCTCAAATCGGGACTCGTACGCCACACAACTTAGGCCTGTGACTAGTTTGGCATCCACGCGCTGGACACGCTCAACAGCTAAGACGTCTTTCTTCAGGCCGGTATGTAGGACTTGATTAGCATACTCGAGGATCGGTCTTATATAAACCCCGTAAAGCGGTTGAAACGCCCTCTTGTTTATGCGATAAAAGTGCGCGTAATCATCCTAAGAGGGGCAAATCATTTTTATCGCCATAACTATCACACCAAGTGAGAGTTCCCTGAATGGAGATGCCCGATTAAACATCACAACTGTAAACAAAACCAACCATATATTTACGAATGCGCCGACCTTTTGTACACGTCAGTACGGCTGCACGTTTTTACATATTCTGCATTGAATTCGCTACACTTGGGGAAAACGCAATTGTAATATGCAAGCCAGCCGTTCACACTCTGACTGTCCGTCACACCCGCAGACCAAATTTCGGGCAACGTAAAGACACCGGGGGACAACGCTCTTTCTAAGTAGTGGGCTCCAGTAACTATGGAGGACGCAAACTAAAACGACGCCGACAACACTCAGGCACGCCATGTTACACAATTCAAATTCAACCCGTGCGTGCTTGGTGGTTTCAACCGCACGTTACACAAGCTTCGCCATCAGTGACCTACATAACTATGTTGTAAGCATTGATTCCTACCATTCATCAAATTAGAGGGCCACTCAACAGAATTCTACCAGAAGACTCAAAACTGGAACGGACAGCAGAATGTCAGCGGAGCCTTGGGAAAGTTAAAGCAGTGATTACTTCCGACCCACTTCAGCCCGTCTCTTCCGGAAGAGTTTGCATCTGAGGCTTCAAACTTTGGAACCAGTGTGGGCATTTTCCGTAACTTTCCAGGCGGATTAGAAAAAGCCATCACGCATACTGCCAGATAACTGATACTAGCCGAGAAGAACCACAGTCAAATTGAAAAAGAGGCACTTTCCATCACGCTTGCAGTCGAGAAGTTTCACAAAATGCTGTATGGTATGCGGTTCACTTTTCTCACATATCACAAACCTCTACTAACTATTTCAGATTCAAGGAGAGGCATTTCGTTTCATACTGCGAACAGGCTGCAACGTCGGGTGACAATTTGGCTCGCTTGTGGCTTCAGTATTCGATACCGGAACAAGTACGAATTTGGAGAAGCTGGTGCTTTGTCATGCCTAATCGAAGGAAACGGAATCTGGCGACACAATCATTGTTTCAGTTACAGTTGAACAACAGGTCCGTCAAGTCTTCTTCGGCAACACAAGAACCCCTTCCGTTACTGCTGCGACCATAAAGAACTCAACGAATCACGATGGAATCTTACAGAAGGTAATGCACTATTTGTGCGAAGGGTGGAATAAACACACCCTGGACTCTAATATCCGACAGTTTTTTCATAGACATAATTCCCTCTCCATTGTCGACTGCTGGCTCATGTTTGGTGATGCAGTCGGCGTGCCACAGGTTTGATGCGGCGGCATGCCGAAGCAGTTCCACACCGACCACCCAGATATCAGCCAAATGAAGGCTCTCGCACACAGTTGTGAATGTTGGTCGCAGATGAATTGGGAAATTAAACGGTTCTGTCAAAGATGCGAGGGATATCGGTTATCAGCTAAAGCACCCCGAAGTGGCCGTGGCAACCATGACCATACGCAGACAATCCATGGTGACTTCTCCATCTCGATTTCGCACGGCCAGTTAATGGTCAATACTACATGATCTTGGTCGATTCATTCACCAAGTAGCTGGAAGTGGTTCCAATGACAAACCCGAACTCTATATTATTAATATCACAGCTCAACAAGTGATTCAGCTGTTTTCGCATTCCAGAGACCATTGTAACGGGTAGCGGATCACAATTCATATCTGCAACCTTGCGGACACTTTGCGAGCATCGTTGCATTCAGCAAAAGTTCTCCCTTCCGCTTCACCCACAACTAGTGGTCAAGCTGAATAGTTTGTGGACACCTTCAAGCGCGCGTTACCTAAAACCAAAGGGGAGGAAACTTCAGCCGATGTCCTTCAGCGTTTCTTGAATGCTTACCGCATTGCCCCTAATCGCATTACACTGGAAAGAATCTTACCAGCTGAATGTATGTTCGGACGGAAAAGTCTCACAGGGTTGGACAATATAATGCCCCCACCACTCACATCTGCAAACAGAGAAGTAGGCAAGACAGGTTATGCACAACGTGGTTGACGTTTCATTATTGGTGACCCACTGTTTGCTCCAGACCTCAGAAGTCAGGATAAATGGACATCTGCCGTGATCTCAAAACGTAATGGAAAGGTGAGCTACGAAGTCAGGGTTGGGGAAGACATCTGAAAAAGACATATCAACCACTTTCCGCGAAACCTGACTTAAATCCGTTCCAACCACACTCTACTTCAGTACATCCGGACATACCATTGGACAGCGTCAAATCGGAGAAAAGACTGATATACAACGCGTTACATCATATATCCATCCAGAATTCCACATATTCAAATGAACGTGCACGTAGACATATGTAGTTTCGTAATGGCGTGTGATTTGTGTTGGCGCGTGCAACTGTACAATGGTAATTATATACGTATATTCATATTGTATTTATAAGTATATTCGGAAGAAATCATCAATATACAAACCGGCGAATTCATGTTTGCTTCCCTTTTATGTAGATATATGGGCTCTCGTATAAATACGTGTTTCCGTTAGGTATTCACAAGCTCATGTTAAATCATTTGTCAACGGACAGCTCCGCCACTCAATCGCAATGTTCGGCTTTTCAACCTGTGAGGATTTCGCTGTTGTATACTTCGATAGATAGTCATCGGGAGTAAAAAATATTCTGATTAGTTGGAAGTGTTGTCACAGCCTGTTTGAAAATCAAACGAAGCTGACGCCTTGTGGCGGACAGAAACATTGCCAACTTTCCGTTAACCTGCGGAGTGTGTGCACTGAACATGGGTCAACTACCGGAAGGGCCAACCTTTTTCAAAGTTGCCGCTGTTTAGGAAGTGCACGCGGCCAAAACTGACTAGTTACAGGGCATCGCCTCGGTAATTGTTTCTCTATATGTTTTTTCATTGCGTCTTCATCACAGTTTTTCCCAAAATCATTCAGATACACGGATAGCCATCCTTTTATTCGGATTAAAATGCTCCGGCTCTTTCCTGTCATCATCTGAGATCCCCTGTGAACTCTTCTAGAAAATATGTACGAAGTGTTCCACTAAAATCGATGAAGTGTGATAAGTGTTTCCGCGATTATGCTTGAGAAGTTTTGTTGAACGCTTCCGCCTATGTACCACAGAGTTATATCCGTTCTGGTAGATGGACAGTTGCTTAATCACAATGACCAACAAAAAACCGCGAGCCAACTTTCCTGTACTTCATTCTGCCAACCTTGTATGATTGTTGCGTTAGACAGCACTGTGCAATCGTATTTGGCTTGATAAAAAATAGACGAAGCACTTTCGAATGAAACCTTGATACGCGCATATGCGTATAATATCCACAGTTCATTATTGTATTTTGTGACTCTTTTTTGTGTTTTTGTACGTACCGTTTGCATATAAGTTGAACGTAGCCCAAAAGTTATCACGGCTGTCGTCTTCCAAAAGAGTCAAAAGTGAGCAATGGACTTGAATTTCGTTTCCATTCGAGCTCATCAACCTCGAATGCTAGTCGTAGACTGTGATTTCTTCAGTTAACGCGGGTAAATTTTACTTTACCGCATAATCCGCCTTTTTAGCCTGGTGCCTTGTTCAGAAATTGAGAACGCCGAGGTATGCGCCGTGGACTCATATCTGTTCGTTTGAAATGACCGTTAATTGGAAACGATCTCATCGTATATTATTTTTGAAATTGGATGTGGTTGCCGCTTGTGTGATCGATTACGGGTGCCAATGCTGATAAATGGATGCCGAAATATTTGTGTAATTTACTTTATATTTTATTTTCTTTATCTATTTTCTGTTCTTCTATTAACAGAAAATGAATTATATCGCGGCTTTCAAGCCGATGTTTCAGAATCGTGAGTCCCGCACTTTCTTATAGTTCCATGATTGTCTTTAGAGGTACATGGAGGATGTGAGCGTTACCTTCATTCATGGGCGAGCAGTAGGTCGTAAACGGTTCTGAAGCACGGCAAGATAAGGCGGCAAGGCTCCCTGCGAATTGTGCGAATTTATTATCGTCGTACGAAGTATAGAAGGCGCGTCTAGTGGGTTAACTATTGTTAGTCTTAACAATTCACTTCTCGCGACGCAAATTACAGATCGTGATTTCACGTAGTCCGACGAAATACCCATTTGGTTACAAGCTTTTTTGAGTTGGAGTACACCCATCCCCTCAGTCGTTTGTTATCTTAACCTCATCCTACAAATCGGGGACTCTCTGTCAGCGAAATGAACGAATGCAGAAGTCTGTTCCAACACAACACACTGACTGCTAACATTGAGCAGTATGTTCACTGACGTATTTGACGTTTGCAGTCTTATGGAAGACGTAGTCCACATTATCCAACAAAGGTTTAACTGTCGTAAGTATACTCACGTTTTCTTGTTTAACTACATTCAGGTTTCAACAATAGCATGTATTTTCACGTCTAGGACATCGATTGTCAGTATATTCCATTCGTTCTACGAAATAACTTTGATTGCAACTTCTCGTTATTTTTCCATTAATCCCTATGCCAGTGAACTGGCACAAATTTCTTACGTACATTTTTCAAAAATGAAAACACGATGGTTTTCCAGCAGCAAATTTCAGCCATTTCAGGTAGTGACACACGCCACAATATTATAACAAATTCAGTAACTGAAAAGAAGTTCTTACGTCATTAGTGTATATCCTTGTCACGGACGAGATTAGGACTCTGGTCACGCTTTCACGAGTTCTGCTCTCTGGCTCTTTTTCCCTCGTATGATGGTCTTGAATTCAGTTGATCCGAACCCGTCAGTTAATCGTTCCACTTTTATCGATAGTTCTTTTTATTTAGACGCACATCTTTCACACCTATCGTCCACCTTTATTAATCTTCTTTAGTTTTCCCGTATTTCGGTCAATCTTATCGTTTGATTGGTTAGGCCACAACAAAATTGTTCTCTCTTCTCCCAACGGTGATTAATATGTTTTTCGGTATTATTATCAATGCTTAACGACGCTGTGAATACAACACCTGAAGTCCTCAGCTGTGGTCCCATCTGACTGCGACCGTCTTGTCTACCAGACAGAAAACACCACAGGAAATAGGATCTTTACACGCGGTAGAACCTCTTTATTTTGATATTGCAGCATTGGAGAACGGTCTGCTGGACTTAGTCACACCTGATTTCCCCTATACGGCCCCAAAGGACGGGATCATGGGGTGGACTGAGAAGTCGGAGGCCAACTAGTTACATGACTTGTTCAGCTCAGTCAAACCAGGCGATCAGCCTCCAACGCAACTGTTAAGTTATATGAAAGACCTTTAGGGCTCGCGGAAGCTTGAGGATGTCACCTTAACACAGTTGTGGTCGGAAGAGCTACCATCGGCGGTACAACACATTTAGGCTCCGGAGATGAGGACAGCTCAGTCGACAAATTGGCAGGCTTTACGGACAAGGCAGCGGCAACTCTTCCTTCGTGGCCGTTGTGTGCCACAAAAAACCGTTCCAGCATCGTCCTCCTCAGTCGGAACAATTGATAATGGTCTAAACATTTTGATGAAGGTGTGCCCCCTTGTGGACGTTATGATTATGCAGATCAACGGGCCGAAAAGTCACCCACCCGGATGCAGTGCACGATCTAACACCCACAGTCCATCAAGGTGGTGTTGGTAACAACAAAACGTTTGGCACAAAGCGAAGAAGTGCACCCAGCCGTGAACCGTCCGAACCCGCCACGCGTCACCGTCAAACCTGCAAGTCGGTCAGTGGCGGCGATGACTCTCGTTAACCCAGCAGATACTAGTCGTCTGTTTCTTCACCAGGGATCGATCGATCGACTTGCAGTTTCTCATCGATACCGGATTCAGGTTCAGCGTTATTCCGCCACAACCAAATGGTCGACTCCAGTCTGATCAGTACACTTTACAGGCCTCCAGTCAAAGTCAGATCAAAACTTTCGGGGAACGCTTATGCACTTTCGGTCTCAATCTCCGACCATGTTTCCGATGGATATTTCCGACTGTTCCAGTTCAGACGCCACTCATCGATGCCGAATTCCTCTCCCACTTCAACCTTTCCGTTGATGTTGAGAGGCGCAAGGTAACTGATAACACTACTGCCTGCACAGTAAATGGCGCCGGATCGAAGATTGTATCAGTCAGCATCCGGCCTGCTCCTCCACCATCACCGTCGCTGGTGGCACTACTCGGCCGCGCTCACATACAGAGACGTTCGGGCACAATGTGGAACATCACTCCGCAACACGCGATTGTCCGGCTTTCACTCGTCCACGCCGTTCACATCTTGGCAAATTCAAAACATCCAAGGCCAAGACCTCAGGCATAATTCTACCTTCAGACAGCTAGTTAACGAAAACATTGCACCTGGTGCCCAAAAAGTTTTGGAGGAGATCGGCGACCTTGCATGCGACTACCGCGCTCCCAATAACTACACAATTCCAAATATGTAATCCTTACCGCATATCCGCGATTTTTCCGTAAGACACGGTGGTGCTACTATTTTCTTCAAATAGACCTGATATTCCCCTACTCTCCTGTGCCGGTTGCCGAAGGGCTCAATCCGAAGGCAGCCATGAAAATAACTTTTGGGCTTTCCGAATTTACAGAAATACCCTCCGGACTTCGGAATATGGTTCAAAGACTTCGAAAAGTCATGGATGAAATATTGCACGGACGCAATTCCACATACGTCCACACCAACAGTGTCTTAAGTGCTAGCCGAGCAAACGAGAAACACTTGTCTCAATGTCGTGCCATTTCCGATCGTCTCGCGCAACACGGTATTAAAGCTAACATCGAAAAGTGTGCCTCCGGAATTAATTCATTGTATTTCCTGGTGCATAACCTCAGTCAACCTGGCGTGGGATCTCTCCCAGACCAAGTTGAGTCTATCCCAACTTTTCTGAAACTCACTAGGGTGACCAAACTTCGACGATTCCTCGGCATACTCGATTATCAGCGGCGCCTCATTCTCCATTGTGCGGACATATCAAAACCTCCGATAGATCTGGCTGACTCAAAACGCGAACCAGTTGAACTGCCGCTCGAAGCCAAGGCAGATTTATCGGCGGTACGGGAAGCCGTATGCCATTCCACTAAACTGTGCTTCATCAGTGGCGGTCCAAACACTCTTCCCTTCCTCACCACGGATGCATCAAACTTCGCCGTCGGTGCAGTCTTAGAATAATCTGTAAATGATGAACAGCAACAGTTGGCCAGTTTCTCCCAGAATATAACACCTTTGGTTTTGTAGTTGGCGGTCCGTTACTTCCGACACATTTTGGAGGGCCGACACTTTGTTTTGTAATTCGATCACAACCTCTGACATTTACTTTTCACACCAAACCTGACTGGTACTTTACGCGTGAAAACAGACATTTGGGCTACGTATCCCAAGTCGCCATGGATATTCGACACCTACATGGTGATGCTAATATCACTGCTGACGCATTGTCGCGTCCTCACGTTAACTTAGTCCAATCGTCGCTCTCCTTCGATTTGTCTAGAATGTCCCCCGCCCAGCAGTGCGGTGATGACATGGTGGACGTTTCCAGCTGTAAGCGTTTGGTGTTGTCTATCATCCCTATGCCGGCACGTGCTGGTGACGTTCTACGCGATACTCCAATGAGTTCGCCTAAACACTGTCTTACATTCTTATCGGCAGACGGTTTCTAATAATTCCCCTGCTTATCCCTCACTGGAAAACCTGGCACGTTGAAGTCGATTGTGCAAAGTTTTGTTTGGCCTTCGATGATCGAAGACGCCCGCTTCTGGTCACAACAGTGTATCGAGTGTCAGAGAAGTAAAGTGCATATGTATACGATTACAACACCTGGCACATTTTCTCAATCCGGCGCTCGTTTTTCCCATGTACGCGATGACATCGTTGGCCCACTACCACTCTGCAGCGCTTTCACGTATATACTGAACTCAGGCAATCGTTTTACCCGTTGGCCCCTATCTGTATTCATTAGAGATGCTTCAGCGGAGACAGTTGCTAAAACCTTCCTAGAATGCTGGATCGCTAATTCTGGCGTGCCATATAAAATCACTACAGATCGAGGCACACAGCTACAGTCCTCCCTTTTTCGCAATTTCAAGCCGTTACTGGGTTGCAAACACATTGAAACGACAGCTCACCATCCTTGCAATGCTGGCTTATTCAAGCGTTTACTGCGGGCGACTAAACGCCTTGCTAACTACCCAGTCCGAAGCAACAAAATAAAGCAAGCGTCTTCCACTCATTCGCCTTCGAATCCAGTGGACTGTCGAAGGATATATATGCTGGTCTACCTATGAATTAGTTCACGGTGCCAACCTGCGCTTCCCAGAAGAATTGACTAAACCTTTGATACATTCAGACCCAGGTACGGATTACATTTCATGATTAGGACAACACAAGTCAGACTTTTGTTTTACACCAGCCGGTCAACATTCGCGCCGAGAACAAGCTTCCGGATTCGCCCAGATGTAAATTTGTCTTTATGCGTTAGGACGTCATCAAGAAACCATCACAACCACGATACCTCGGCCCCTTCGATGTAATTAAGCGCGAAGAAAGAAATGACGTAAGTGAATCGTCTGGACAAAGCGAATTTGCATCCACTGCTCAGGTGAAGACAGCCTACACAGAGGTAGATGTTGACCCATCTGATCCGGTGTTGAATACAGGCAACCCCTCCCCACCCCAAGAGTACTACATCCATTCGCAGCCCAGTATCCTTGTTCCATTCAATGAGGCACCCCACTTACAGAGTGGTCTGTGCACTGGCCAACACTTCAGGCGGATTACAGTACGTGAAATGGCTATCGGGCGCTGGGTTTGTTTTCCCTTCTCTACCCTACTTTCGTCGTGCTTTCAGCCCACAAACGCCCCGGTGGGGTGGTATCATAGTGTTCACGGTTCATAGTTATGTCTTGTAATTACTCTTCTTGCATTCTCTATATATCATTCTGTAAACTTCATCCGTACATTTGTTTGAAACCGTCACCATCACCTTCTGAATCTGAACATCAACAAGAATAATGAGGAATTGCCGCGCACCTTCTCTGTCCCCTGTACTTGTGCGGATTTTCGGGCTGGTGAAGTAATTGAACAACGAAGTATTTCAGCTCCACGTACGGGCTGATATGCCAACGCTCAACGTCGGTCATCCAACGTCGCGCGCAGAGTTATCCATCGGTTGCCATCCAAACTCGCTCTTTGGCGCTGCCTTTCTCTAGTTCGGTAGCTTATTCAATTCAGCTGACCTTGGCTTGTCAGCGAGTGGTTCTCATTTTACAAGGAAATCTCCTGTTTCATCCGTAAGTATAACTTTTGTGCCTATCCGTTACCGTTACAAATTTTCCTGGGGTTTACAATAAATTGGCCATTATTAGCATCCGACTGATAAGGTCAATACACGCGTTAGTTCGTCAAACGGTCAGTGATTAGCAGTCAGGTAGAACATTTCACTGTCAGAGTAAATTTCAACACTATGGCTTCACACCAGCAACTACGCCTGGGAAACTCCGAACACTTACTTAGTACTTTTGGACATTTCACGAACACTGCTCATTTCCAGTGAGCGCGATGCCTGACTTCACTTACTTTTTGTGGAATTTTAGTGTAATCCATTCACTTTTTTCAATCAAACAGCTGTTTTTTGTTCGGGATAAAAGGAAAGCGGCTCTCAAAGTTAGACGTGGAAATAGGGGATAAATTTTATTTTGTACCCAGGAGAGTCGATTCGGCAAATGTGTTATTTACCGGTACGGTGTTTCAAGGTCGGAAACAGTTATAACCGGCCACCAAGGCGCAAAAAGCAAGCTTTCAACTTTTTGTGCAATAATAAAATGTATATTTTCCCACAGATATATAGATTTTATTGAGTATAATGGTTGTGCTGCATTGAGAGATATCGGCTTTACCTAAGCGTTGTTCACTGAGAGAAAATGTTTGCGGTGGTTTCCGAAAAACGCATAATGGTGGCCTCCATAATCGTACTTGCGTTCTTGAAATACTTTCATCCAAATTTCCACAGAGTTTACTTTTCTGTCCAAAACCGCCTCCGTCATCGAAACGATTTCACTTAAGCAGATTGGGCGGAATTGTCCAGAACAGTTGACAGGTAACCCTGGTTATTATTTTACCTGTCCGATGTTCATTCCGCCATGCGCATTGGAAGATTAGTGGTCTCAGCTATTATTTTCAGTAACTGGCCTTCAAGTTTCTGATTTTAAATTTTTTGGGTCACTGTACCATATAAATGCCTTGTACTTTTTTCATTGACGCACATGCTTTCGAAGCAGAACAATGCCGATTTTTAACGCGCCTTTTTTTGTATTGAAAGCAAACTACGGGTGCCGTCAGGGTGTTTTAGAGGCCGGGATTTTCCATGTTAATTATTACCAGGAGGGGGATTCGATTTTTGTGGAACGCACTACCACATCGAGGACGAACCATCGTATCCTCTGGAGGGTTTACAACAATTAAAAATTGCCATCTCGCAGAACCGCACAATTTTGCGTTGTTTAGGGGATAAATGAACTTACAATTCCCGACCACATTTCGTTTACATTGCATATTAAACTAATCGTCAAAGTTAGTTCCAATGGAATATAAGCCACCCCACTTGTGGGTTAGTTGTATATCTGAATTTTATGTTTTGCCTTTTGTCCAACCAGCATTTCAGGTAAAAGCGGCCGACGAACTGTCACTCTTGAAAGCCATTGCACCTGACGTTATCAAGTGGTTGTTTCTATCTACGGTCTATGTGTGACAGTGCAAATGTGGGAAATGTGTCCCACTCTATTATTGTCAACCTACGTGCAGTCTGGTTTATTGCTTACTGACTGCACTTCAGTGTAGATCGTCATTTGTACGCTCTTGAGTGCTCACCTATCTGACGGCAAATGGCCCACTGTGATTCTCACTAGTACTACTTCAGTTACAAGGATTCACTCTTCGTATCATGGGTACACATAATTCCGACAATTGTTGGCCTAGGTTTTGCGAGCTGCAGACTACGATGATAGATATCAGTATGGTTTTGCTTTTCCGCTTGCCCATACTCCCCTTTTGAGGTCCCGGAATGCCATCTCACGAGCTCCCTGTCTGTCAGACCACCACTCGTCAATGGGGCCTGATGTTAACGATAGTCCAGCGCCGGGTGACCCCACCATTTCTCACAGGTGTACTTCTCACACCGTTTGTACTTTATGTTTATATCATCAGTTTCAAACCCCTTTGTTGGAGGGGTATACCATGAGCTTTTGCAGCCTCACCAAAATGCATTCCAACAGAATTGGAGAACATAAATATAGTATACCCTGAACAGTCCAAATACAGGTTTATTCTGATGTCTTCCATGTGTTTCTTATCAATGTTGTTCATAACATAAGACAGCTGGGCGGAGGAGCTATTGGTGGAAGCGTTTACACCATAATTGAATTTGCACTGTCAAATGACTTTCACGGTCCCGTGCTCCCTTGCAAAGGATACACGACGGCCAGGAGCCACAATGTCCAGATTCTTGCGCCGACAACTCTGAGGTATTCGACGTTCCTTCTTTGTGTCTTCTGATTTTAACGTGTCATTTTTTCTCGCGACTTCAGTACAATAGAGGAAGGGAGCATTAGCTGGAGCGTACTTTCCAAGGACTGTCGTCAGTAATTGTGAGAAATCACATGCATATGATAACGTTTTGAGTTGCAAACTAAAGATGTACGTCCATGCTAGACAATGCCAAACCGAAGGTAACATTGCATGTGTCCCAGCATCTATGCTCGTCAGTACACGCATGCTAGTTGCAGAACGTGATTTCCCCAACTGTCGCCGTTTGGAAAAATATTTTCAAGCAAACCCCGGCTTTGGTAGCGTGGTATCTGTTGCGGAAATTGAAATCGACGAATTCTGCGTCATGGGTTGATATACGTTTGTTTAACTTGACCATTAATTGAAAACGGCGTTATCGCACAACTTT
>LUCH01018623.1:0-12984 GCA_013368495.1 Paragonimus heterotremus | reverse complement strand
TACATGGAACCTGAAGTAACCTGAATGTCGGCGACTGGTCTCGTCAGGGATGAGCAAGGGAAAAATTCAACTATGGGCGGGAAGATCGCGGTAACCTTTGTGAGGTCCTCTGAAAGAGTGCACACTAGGGGTAGTGGCAAGTCACCTACACTTACAACGCAAATTTTCCAAGCAACGAAACAGGACGCACCTCACTCGATCTGACGCCCTGAGTACACAGTGCAAAGTTTGGTAAATTACCTTGGTGAAAACGGCTCGCAATTAGTGACTGCATCAACATTTGAAACGCTGAGGTTCCCTGACCTAGTTCACCAATTACGACGGAAGACATATCATCAGGTATTGCCGTATTGTTTGCTCTCTTCAATCGCGAACGTAAAACGCTAGAATATTTACAAGATTCGAATAGAAAAAACTGTAGAAATAGTCACTGTTCCGGTTTACATGAAACAAAGACCGTTATCAGTTCTAGGGCAGACAAAGTGTATGAGCCAGCGGTTTATGCGCGCATGTGGACGGCCGGCGATAAGTGATTGGCACTGCCTTGAAGAAAGCGAGCTTTATCTCATCCCGCATATTATTTTATTCAGTCGGAGATTGCTTTGTACCACACTTGCTTTCATTTGGCGTGCTACACTGGAAATGAGCGTTTGCTCTTCCGTTTACACTATTAACGGGTTCTATGAGGTAAGTTTCTACATATTTTCCAATGTTTATTCGGCTTGTAAGCGGTCGATTTGTGACTTAGGGCACATCATTGCTGTTCGTACTGGTCACTACAGTTGAGGCATGCAGCCGACTGCTTTATGCATTTTGTTTGCAAAATAGTACCGTAGAACCTACGAACAATGTCTTGTTCTGAATGCGGTGGTCGTCATTTTTCTACGCGTTGCTTCAGGACGGTACCGTCTGAACAATGTCAACAACATGATCCGTTTCCATCATCTTTTTTTTGATGGATGAGGTGGAGTTTCGACGCAGTCATTTTGCTTTCACCGCCAGTTACGCCATCGCGAGCACCAGGCACTTAGACATGCGTTCGGCCATTATTTTTTGTGAGCACCGATCGGATCTGTCAATATTGGCCCCACTACAGTTGCAAGTGAAATGGCAGACTACATGTGAGACAGAACACTTTGGTAGGTCAGGATTACGTACAGGCTGAGTGGCACTCCTGGTTGTGAGTAGCAACCACAATTCACCCGCAGTTCATATGCGGGTTGCAGTTAAGTGTAATTTTCAACTTACGTCAGTTGTCGCCTTTGAGAAGTCGCCTTTGAGAAGTCGCCTTTGAGAAGTGCGCTCAGAAAGGCCTACCTATTATGAACTGTACTCATGACAGTCTCCATCAGTCCATCCTGGCCGTGGATATCGATGAACTTCTTGGGATATCCGTTTGTGAGCAGCACTTTATTTAATGTCCTCCGCCCTCCTTCCAAGCTACCAGCGGTGCGGATCTGTCGTGATCTGTGAAACACGGTTTGCACCAGACATCGTTTGTAAGTAGTCAGCGAAAAGGAACAGAAAAACAAATACTGTCCGTTCAAAGTGGTCTTGCAGTGTATCGAGCGTTTTAGTGAGGTACGCTGCCTTCTAGTGAGAAAAATGTCCAGGGGGCAGAGGTTCGTTTCTTCCTTCCACCTGTGAAAAAGAAAGATCAAAATAAACAAAGTTAAGAAGGTTCATAGTTGATGCAAAAGGAGTACGTGTTAAAAATCGAAGTATAATTCACATATCGTCTGTAGGGGCTGACACCATCTATAGGAATAGGTGGTTTTAATTCTGACATTCCTAAAAATTTATCCACAAGTGTCGGATCTAATGGACTACCCAGTTATACACCATCAACCCTTTTATAAGAAGAGCCTTCAAAGTCGATGCGGATATTATCCGTGCGCAATAATACAAGCTGTTCGAGATCACCAACTAGGAGGCAAAAGATAACTTCTGACAGAAACTATAACCGCACAAAAAATCAGATTTTTCCTGTAGACGGAGAATCAACATCGATAGAATAAATCTGCTGTGGACTCACCGACACGTTTTTTAAAGTTTGCGTCAGTTCGAAAGAACCCTATAAACAGTGGGATGTAAACATCCGATAGATGGGATGAAGAATGTCTACGCGACATCTGACTAGCTTGTGGTAAGTTGAGTTGTCCTTGCTCAGGTTTGGACTTGAAAGGACACCACACGTTTATGCTTTTGAGCCCCCTCAACTGTGATTTGCGGGCTCCTGTTGGTTTCGCTTGCATATATTGTTTAGTAGTAAAATCTGGAAATTTCTCAAGGCTTGTAGCTACACCAAAATTTTGTTGTCAGTCACACTGCCCGCGTGGAAATTTTGTGTGCCTGCAAGACCACCTTTCATTTTGGGACCGTAATCAGCCCTGTTCGCTGTAACTGCACCAGAACATTTGTCTGAATGAAGGAAAACCACTTCTTCCATTTCCCGTAGTTTTTGAGGCCTGTTGATGTGTAAATGTCAAGCAGCATTGCTAATGCACGGGTGAAGTCTGGAAATGGTGCGAAACGTCAGCCAGCTGTGCGCGAAACCACCATATGTTGTTCTGCGACGTTGAAGAGATGTCGGTCGCTTGAACATGCGTTCTCAAGTTGCACCTGTGTCTGTAAACGGTCGACTCATTTGAGAAGAATTCTAGGTTTCAAGTTTAGTAGTAAAACCTTCGACTGTGCTCGCTTGAGCTCAGATGACGTGTTGCAAGCCATCGTTGTGGAATGAGCGGTCTTCATCCGAACCTAACAAAGTTCCTTGACGATTGTACAGAGTCTCGGCTCTAGTAGGTTTGAGCATCATCTCAATAAAATTCCTGAAATTCTATAGCAGTAGGGCAAATTGATCATAACTCGCAAGCGAAAGTGGTTGAGCATCCACGTATGATAATTCGGCCGTGCCTAGTGTGGGGTCACTGGCACAACGGTCAGCACGGTTACCTCATGAAAGTATGGTCGGAGTTCTGCCCCCGGCCGTGGCAAGGATATACACTGCTGACGAACTCCAATGAGAGCTAAATTCGAGTATAGTGTTTCCTCATAAAAGGAGTTCACGGAAAAGTCAATAAAAATGCGATAGCTGTGGTCATTTGTGGGTAATGTACAACACCATAATAGCAAAAATCCCCTACTGCTCACAAGCAATCACGGTTCGCAAACTTTTTACGGCATCTCAATGATAGG
Organism: Paragonimus heterotremus; assembly: GCA_013368495.1. Classification (NCBI taxonomy): domain Eukaryota; kingdom Metazoa; phylum Platyhelminthes; class Trematoda; order Plagiorchiida; family Troglotrematidae; genus Paragonimus; species Paragonimus heterotremus. Next base: position 9,786 of record LUCH01018623.1, on the reverse strand, counting down.
CTCCTAAACATGGATGTAAGACGACGTTGAGTCCCTGGATATTTGTTCAGCCGTCCCTGTAAAGCCTCGATATGCGACGTTGCCAGCCCGATAGGGCTGATACTGTTTCCGAGGCCTATCGGGACTTATCAGCTCTGATGTAGAAATCGTTGATATCCCAGCTGAGTTTTACAGCAGTGCTTTTGCGCAATCACTATCAGTTTCTCAGGTTCACCTTGACGCTGAAGTCGATAACACACACTGTCGGCTAAACTCAGGTACATTAGGGACAGCCCCTTCGGCCTTGACGGTCCACCCCCAAGGCATTTCGAGAAGCGGACGAACAGCTTGCTGATCCACTTTGCTTGTAGTTTACGCAACCCGTTTCCAAGGGAACAGTACGCAACAGCTGGAAACCCGCGGGCATTACATCCGTTTTCAAGAGTAGTAGGCGAAATCATCCCATTAGTTACGGTTAATTACTTTGCAATCATGCTTCTGAAAATTTTTAGAGGCGCCTGTATACGACTCGCTTTATAAGTGTCTCATCTCTCGTGAGTTTTTCTCAAATGCAAAACACAGATTTCGCAAGGGCTGTTACTTTACCACAAATTGCTTATAACCACCAGCCAGTGGACGAAAGCAGTTGATCAGGTTGATGGAACAGACATAGTATATCTCGACTTTGCCAGGGCATTCAACCGAGTGGAGCATGCATCCATTATTGAGTGCGGGGCAGTCTTCCCCAGTGGTTCCAGTTGTATCTTGCCAACCGTCTGCGAAAGGTGCGCCTTAATGGTGTATTCTCTACCTGCAGGCCTAGCCTCAGTGTAGTACCCCAAGCTTCAATTCTTGGCTTGCCACTATTGTTGATATTCACCAAATATCTTACACTCCTAATCACCTCATTGTTATTACTGTTTGCAGACGACGTCAAAGTGTGGCGAGCCGTCAACACCACCGATGATTCTCTCATCATACAGCTAGTCTGGGGTGAGCCGGGTCGTCGTTAATACTGGTATGTGTAAAGTTATGCACATCCGCAGCTCTCGGAAAACCACTTGTTACCTCGACGGGTACTTGCTTCTCACAGTTATTATCTAGAAGGACCCCGGAACCACTGTTTCACACACTCCGTCGAGCTCTGCGAACGCGGAAACAAACGCAAAAAATGGCTAACAGCACCCTGGCCTTAACACAACGTCTCTTCAGTCGGTTCACCCCTAGTTGTTTCCATTTCCTTTATAACGGTTTCGTTCGACCGCATCTGGAGAATGGAACTGTGATCTGGCCACCTCATTTTTAAAAGAACGAAGTGATCCTGGAGACCGTGCAACGTCAAGCCAGTAAGTTAGCCCGGGGTCAGAAAACTAGGCCGTATGATGAAAGGCCGGAATCCTTCAGCGAGTACTCTTTAGATTATGGTTGGTTCAAAGGTGACTTGATATTAACCTTTTTGATAATGCAGCCTCCGGATCATTCTTGCCGACTGATGTTCAACAGGTGAAATAGCATGACACTGAGGGGCCACCCACAAAACTATAGATCCAACATAGAAAACTGGGATGTAAACAGCTTTTTCTCATCGCGTGTTTGCAAGGCCTGAAATGCTCTACCAGACTTCATTGTTTCTATCGGCTCCATTACGAGTTTCAAGGCTGGCCTTGAACAACATCCATTGCATTAGTTCAGATACTGCGCCTTTTTCCCATTTCGGTCCACTTCTGAGGACCTGAAGATTCAAAGCATCGAGACATGGAATTCTTAAAAGCTCTAGCTTTCTACTCCCGTTAATAACCGGTTGAACCATTGAATTTCTTCTTCAACGGCAAGCGATGAACCAATTACGCAAAAACTGCGCACTCTTCACAAAAACTATTAAAAACCGTTTTGCCATTTACGGACCACGATTTTTAAGATGCCCGGTACAACCAATAATTTTTTGAATCAGTGAAACTATGCAATATTTATTTCCATCGTATCTTAACGTGCACTCTTTGAGTGATGTGGGTATTCTGCTGCTTGAGTCTTCCGACGCAGCCATCACATCTACTGTAGAACAAACGCGACACTGTTAGAAACTTTTTGAAAAATCCTAATGAATATCACTGGGAAGAAAACATCGGGTGGACGACAGCAAGGAAAATGTAACCAATGTGCAATGTAAATTAAACATTTCCGGCAGCATAGTAGGTATAGCAAAAAGTCAGGGAGGTAGATTTCAAAAGTAGTCCGTGTGGCTTCTGAAACTATGTTCATCAGCCTCAACTTCACTCAAGCCACGTCAAAACACGAAAAACAGTGTCAATTGACTGATTGTTTTTCAAGTTACTCATCGTTTATATCATTTGAAACACAAACAATAAGCGATGAAATGTTCATGGTGGGTAATTCGTACTGCTCTCATTAACGATATAGTCAATGGCCTGTGCACGCTGAATGACAAAATTACCGACGTAAAGCTTCCCTTACCAACTTCGTAAATCCGATTTGAACGGGGCAATAATCATTGATTTTGTTAAGGTTTGTCAGATTATTTTTGAAATGGCTGTGTTTGGTTCGGTTGTTGTTGTTGTTGTTGAATCTTTACCCTACGTTTTTTTTATCCTCTTCATTTTTACTTCAACTATTGCCGCCACTTCCCTTACTGTTATTTAGTCTGAGCGTCGTAGATTTCTTATTGACAAAATTAAACATTTTCCCTCTATAATTTTTCTTGAGTAAATTACAAATTCTATGAACTCTCGATGAACGAACAATCATTTTATTTTGAATCAACCAATGAGCGTTTGTTTGAGTGAGCCCGTATCCTTTTTATCGCCACCGCTACTGAGGGGAGTCTAGTTGTCGACTATGTTGCAAGGGCACATCTTCGTTTAACCCTTGAAGATTACTCACGCTCGAGGTGAGAGCTTTAATACTCTTGTATATTTATCCAACTAGTACCATATCAAATCTCCCTGTTACCAGTTCCTTTTCATTAATCGTTTCACAGATAAATTATTTCCCCTGCCGCTGGACTTCCAGAATGGCATTTATTAAACCGCCAGATCACGTGCAAACCAGTATGAACTTGAATCACCGGCGTATGATCCTATATTACTTAACCTTCCCAACATTTGACCTGGATACTTCACTGTCCAACGAAGACTGTTAACAACGCTTTCCTGTCATAGATTTCCGTCATTCTCTAAGAATAACAAAGTCCGACACTACGGAAATCGCCAAAAGTACTGTTGATGGTGCTGGCGCTGTCTGGGTTGATCGTGCTTCACTAGACCAACAGTCTGCCGCCGGACGATGGGGTAGTTTTGTACTTACCCAGGCAGCTGCGATACCCCACGAACCATTCCTCATTGTAGACAAATACTGGCTGGACAGTCATACTTATGGTTAGGCTTCCATATCTGTTAATCTTAACTATTCAAAGTTCACGAGCAAGTAGGTTGTTATAAATGCTTCCGGAGTTCCTAGAAACCTTTTTAATGATGGCTTCTCACCCGATCTGAATGTTGTTAAGCTTGATTGCTCTGTTGGGGTCTCTGGAACTGAGCAGCTATCCGGCTCTGGGGTAGTAGTAGGAACTAAAACGGCCACACCAGGGAAGATGAAGAGTGCACCAAAATCTGCCGCTGTTTTCTCCATTTGGTTTTGTCATGCCTCGATGAAGGTTTTAGTTGAGGAGTCTGGTTACTCTCTAGGAGAAGAATTGAACTTAGAGGCAAAGGAGCTAGACTGGGGATTATATTACTTGAGCTCACCGTCTGACACCGCAAGCTCGTAGAGTCCGAACCCGTTCCAAAAACCGTGACCAAATTTAATACTGCGCCAAGAATGATTTAAGTCTTTCTGTTCAACAACGGGCCTCTGGAGCGTCCCCCTTCAGTTTAAACCATTTCAAGTCGTTAGTGTAGGTTCTCGGTACTTCGGTGGCTCTTGGAGCTAGTCTCATAAAAGTTGAGGACTAATTTCAGCCTTGTCAGAAACTTTCAAAGTGAGGTTTCAGATGAACAGGTCAACGAGGAATCAAAACCTTCTTATTTTTTGCGTTACTGTCCAAGCAGGGTAAGAGAAACAATTGATAATTGTAAAGTTCGCCGGTATAGTGTTTCAAGATCGAAACAATTTGGAAACAGCCATCTGGACACAAATAGGGATTTTTCAAATTTTCCGTGAAATATTAAAATGCGTTTCCTATAAGCAGTAGAAATATTTTATCGAGTTTATCGACTGTTGGTTGTGCTTGAGTGTGGGTTACCATTTGTATGCAACTAAATGCTCACATACCTGACGGCCAGTGACCCGTTTTGATGCTCGTTAATTCTCTGACCACAACGTTCATTCTCACTTGCACCATTTCAGCTGTAAACATTCTATGTTCGCATCATAGACACTAATGAATCTGATGACCGTTGGTCGATGTTTTCGCCTATCGCAGATTTCACTGATGGTAATCCGTATCTTTTTTAATATTTTGTCCGCCAATACGCCTACTTTATTATCTCAGAGTGCCATTCCAGGAGCTTCACGGTTGTCACATCAAAGCTCACCAATGTGGTTTGAGGCTTAGATCATTTCAGGGCCGGATGTTTCTGCCACCGCCAAAATGTGCAATGCTTACCCTGTTTGTACCTAGTGTTCAGAACGCCGATCACCAGCCCTGGTGTTAAATATGTGTGCGGTGATATGGCTGTCATGTCGACCGCAGTGGACCCAACGTTTGAATGAGGTGCTATGGATTTCGTCGGAATTCGGTTTCGTTTAACGTTCTTGCCTTTTGCAGGACCCTATTTAGATTGCGAGGTGAGCGAACAAGGACGTTGTTTCGTAGTTAATCAACACTAGCTAGATGCATGTCGCATCAATTTAGCGCCCAACGTTGGTTAAGTGCTAACGTCATAAGCGGTACCAAAGTACTTCATAGACGTCTCCGTATGCTGGAGGACGGGTCGGCCAGGCATACGGCTGTGGTCTCTTGGGTGTTCTGGAGGGAGCAGTCCTGGGCTAACTCTAAGATCTGTGCACAGTGGAAGCAGAAGGAAATGTTCGCAAGCGCCAAGATGATTCTAATCGAGTTAGCAAGACGCAGCGTATTGAGTAACCGCACGATCTGCATGGGCCATGCCCCCGTTGTTTTGGTGAAGGATGGTTCCTTTGTGCACTATTGTGGATGGAAGTGTGATTCATGTAAGCGACACTGATTTCTTCGAAAAGTTAGCATATTTTGAAACACGCTGAAAGAAACATTCGTGGGTTTTGCTATCCTAGACGCTCTAGAACAACACGACGTTCACCGCCACTCCACTGAAAGTAGGTTTCAAACGGTCGCTGACTTTCATCGTCGTTATGGATAGTGACTAAGTATGTCATATGCGTTCACACTAGTAGCTGTTCCGTCCAGTCGACTTAAGCTTTGGACAACATTGAAAGGAAACACACGGGGGAAATCAAGATATACTGGTATATGATCCGCTCAATATACACCATATAGGTGCTCTCGAGTTTCATTCCATGAAATAGTCATTGATTGCCAACGTTGGTTCCGTTTATGACGTTGGTGTTCAACCGTCAAATATAAGCATCTATGTTAGTAGCTAAAATGGTACAAATGACAACCAACTTTATTGTCGAAAAAAAACAAGCCTAAAAGTGAATCGTTAGCTGTCAGATATAGCAGCATTGAGTTGCGTACGAAAAACAAGCTACACTCAAACTCGATAACACGAAAGCTAGCCGTAGACAATGATTTCTTTGGTTATCGTGGCTAAAAAAATTAGCCACATATTCCGCTATTTTACCTCGGTATCAGATGCAGGAAGAAAACTCGCCGAAATGTGTTACGAGGCATGAGTTTTTGTTTTAATCGACCGAAAAACGAAAACGACGTGAACGCGTGTTATTTTCGAATCTCTGTATGGCTGATGGTGGTTTGCGGGAGTAATGCTTAAATGCAGAAATAATGTGTATATTAATATACAGGAGAATGCAGAAATTGTTTATCATATTAATAACTTATGGCACTATTTTATTTTCAGGACGTGGATTATATTGAAGCGTTCAAGGCCGTCTTCGAAAGCCGTGAATTTCACACTTTCGTACAGTTCCGAGTGCTTGCAAAGGTACATGGAGGACGTCGGCGTTATTTACGTTCGCGGAACGAGCCGAAGATGGAAATCTGTTTTGAAATACGATAGGGGAAGGTGACATGAAACCCTAAGAACCGTCTAGATTTTCCACCGTTGTACGAAGTACAAAAGACGGAAGAGTGAATGTGGAGGTATACGACGTGTTCAGTAAGTTGATATTTGTCTTCGTTGACACCTGTTGCGAGTCACGATTTTACGTGGTCCGAAGAAATGACCGTCTGGTTGTTAGCATTTTCGAGTTAGAGCACAACCATCCACTTAATCGATTGGTGTACGAGTCCCACCCTACCAATCGCAGACTTACGACCAGTGAAATGAATGACTTTAGGAGTCTATTCGATTATAATACACCGACCTCTGACATCAAGCAGTAGTTCGCGGACGTCTATGGGAAGTTCATCACAACGGCTGATGTTGGAAACATTCGACGCAAGTTCAAGCCAGCATTGTCCAGTGAGTTTTGGGGTGCAATATTTTAACTGAGCTTCAGAGAACCTAGTGAAAGTGCTTGGTGATATTGCGGAGGAAGGTTTCCTACACACCGTTCAGGACGAGAACAGTGGATACACTCATGCATTCTTTGCTCATTGGACGCAGGTGAAGCTGTTTCGACGTTTTCCGCATGTGGTGAACGTGGGTGCCACACATGGGACCAACAGACACAAGTGAGTCACCGAACATCATGATATTCCTGAAGCTTGAAGTTATATCAATTCCTGGTTACCGGTGGCATGGGGCATGGCCGACCGGTAATGTACGGGTACGTACATAGTGAGAAGTACGCCTCACTACGTAAGCTGTTCGAAATTTTCCAAAATCTGGTAGGTGAGCATATAACGTTGAAGACGTTTGTCATGGACAAGATGGCCGCTCAGATGAGGGCAGCTCGTGTGGTTTTCGGATGCGACGTCCTGCTTTGTTACTTCCATGTCACAACTTCAAACGCCGCCACCCGGTAGGTGTACGCTTTCCATTCATGTTTGTCAGTTCCTTCAACCTGAGCTAACGTTCCCGCACACCCAAAAAACAAATCTTGCACACCACCCATCATGGATGTCGACTTGAATATGTCCCCCGATAATGTGCCCTGTGCAGCGCAGCCCAAAAAGCGCGAATAGACATAACCCGCAGTAATTCGTCCGCTGACATCATTCAGCAAAGTGAGTTCAGTTACAAACGTACACATTGTTTTCTTGCATATTTCAGACTTGATGAACAGGATAATGAGGACTTCGTTTGGTAAATTACCTCCATCTTCGGAATGAAATCGCGCAAAAGAACAGCCACTTGACACGCTGATGCAAGCCGGAGGCAGTGTGTATCACTTACAACCGAAGCCCCAAATACACCAGTGGTATTACAATTCGCAAATTCTCCACGATTATCAATGTCTAAGCGTGGAGTACAGTTTGGCCTAACTAATAAGGTAGGACAAATGAACGGAGCAGTTATAAGTGTTTAAGCAATCAATGGCAGTCAATGCCAAATTTTCCTAAGAAAGCCCCACCGACGTGCCTAATTTTTGCATACAATACTAAGTGCAACATTAGTTCTCACAGTGTATCACGTTTGCAGCTAAATAAACGCTCAGCCTATGGGACCGAACACTGATTTGTTCGTCGAAATAAACATCATGTTTTCTTGCATAAACGGACTAAGATATACAGAATAAGATGTTTTTATAATACCAGGACATGGAATTATATTATATTTGGACATTCAGTTGCTTGTTCAACGCAGTTTCTAAATCTTGTTAAATTGCTAATCAATTGTCAACTCATCAAAAAGGTACGCATCGTTGGCTTACGCAATTGGCGTATTAAAACAAAAACCGTCATCGCGACCAATTTGTACCATTTTCCCCAGCTGCAACTTGTCTGAACATTATAATAACTCGAATAACTTCAAACCACCATTCTCCCAGGGAATTCACAAGTACATTCTATCTACGGATACTTTTCAGCGCTTAATAAGTAAACAACAAACTATACAGTAGATAAGTTGTCGATGTTGGAGTGGGACATATTCAGTTCAGTTTATTTTGGATCACAGGACTTGAGGCTAGTATCCGGTTGATGTCCAGTTTCTTACACTAGCGAGATCGGATGATCCCATTGTGCAGCGGCAAATGGAGAATAGAAACTGGTCTTCAACAGTGTTTTGAAATCTTTGGTGGTATGTAAAACACAGTATATTATTGAATGCGCAGTGAGAGTATTCTTGATCAAGTCCTCACCAGGATCATGTAAGCGATCTATTGGATGTTAGAAGCCAAATGATGGAAGGAAGAGGTATTGTAATCACTGTCAGCAATCAAGGCATACTGAGAGTAATAGACAGGATCAAAGCCAATGGCAGTGCTACGATAGTCTCTGTAAAATTTTTGGATGACCGGACCCATGTTTTCACCATTCCACATGGATCGCAGGCGGAAAAAACTATCCGATAACGCCATGTGAAACCGTTTATAGGACTGGCATCACGTCGAACGGTATCTGCCTGAAGTACTGAGGGGGTAACAGGTCGTACGTGAAACTCAGACAGATAACTGACCAGCGAACACGGTGGAATAGGTCTGATTGGATATCACTTAGATAGTTAGTAGTAAGTACAGTGCAGACGCAATGTTGTTGATAATTATCAAGTCATGTAAATCTTACAAACTACTTCAAACTGAGCGTTTCTTCAAAACCGAAATATTTAACCCACCATGTAAATTCCGATGGAGGAATTTTCATGATGCTGAAACGATTATAAAAGCTACTATGCTGCTTTTACAGAAAATGATGCAAAATACTTTTTTAAAGAAGTGCAAGCACGTGCAATTTTTCTTGTTGTAACAAAATTATTACATCTATTAAGATCTATATCTTTGTTCTGAAGCATGCACCTAAATATTTCGTAGAAAGTTTTGGAAATATCTTTTCGCGTCCCGAAGGGCGTTTCTGACCCTTCCGATTTTGAAGCACTATACCAGTGATTTATAGAATTGCAGCAGCCGAATCTGCACATCGAAAGGGTGGTCTCGCTGGACTGTGAGGAAGTTTCCCATAGAGCTGAATGTGTTGCGATGCCTTCCAAGTTGTGGTGGTATGGAAGTAGAGAGAAATGTTTGAGCTGGTCGAGAGCGTATTTGAATAGACGCACCTTTTCTGTCTGTGATAATGGCTTTTGTTTAACAATTCCATAATCCCCGTTTGGGATATCGCAGGAGACGATTATGGGATCGTTGATGTTCATCTCCTACATCATCCTCTACGTCGCTTTCATCATCAAACGTTATGCTGTACGCAGAGGACATTAGGCTTTAGAGTCATCCTGGACTTCGCACACTACAAGGACCCATGACAAAATCTCAAAGCTCCTTGCATATGGTGTCTGTCAAACAAAATGCCGTTGTATGCGGCGGGGTGTGGAGTCCTGAGACTTCGTCATGGCAGCAAAGCAGCCAGTCACCTAGATCACGCTAGACTTCATGTGTTCGAACAAGAAGGGGACTTGAGGTCGAGTGTCACCGAGGATCTGAGCCTTTCGGCAGCTACAAAATGATGACACTTGAAAATACTTATGTCTATAAATCCGTTATTCGCAGCCTAGGCTGCGTCTACACAAAAATTCAGCGATTCAGCGATTCAGCGATTGATACACGGGTTCGAGGCAG
>LUCH01018622.1:0-12840 GCA_013368495.1 Paragonimus heterotremus | reverse complement strand
GGGGCCGACTGGAAAGTCTATGGGAATGCGACAGCTGCGATCAATTGTGAGTGATGTTCAATTTGAAATTAACCAAATCCCCGACTACTCATCAGGAACCGATTGGTGTTCAACATACACTTTTCAAAAGCCATGTTAGTTAAAAGACACCAATGCTGGACCGACCACTGTTCAGTTCGGTTGCTGTCTGACGTTAGCCCACTGTATCTCATCTAATGTCGATGCTGACCTTGAGGACCAGTAGGAATATGAGTCTAGCTTCCTGTGACGTATGGGGGATCTCATAGAATTCATATGAATGTACTATACTTTTAAATCGTTTTAGGTTGAGAGAAGCTAGCTGACTTACATGAATACCTCCTCAAATACCCCTGCATTATACGCTCCATATAATCCAGATGGGCTCCTCGATTCGGCTTTGGTCATGTTAACGACACTAATTCAGCCTTACTACTAGAAAATAAACGTAGTGAACAGAAAGGGTTAATTTTTGAAAACAGCATGAATACTGGAATCTGTTTTGTGTTTCCAAACAGGATAATGAAACCAGTCTTATCATAATTTGACAGCTGGCAAATTGTTGGTATTTCACTCTTCTTCTTGAAGGCTGACTAGGCAACAAAAATGATTACCACTTACCTGTGTTCGGCCAGTATGATCACCTTTTCCCTTACGACTTGCTACCGCCATATGTCATCACTTATCAACAAGAGACATATACTGCGCGCTATTCTGTGCACTTTTCTGGCAGGTCAACCACGTGCATGTAATTAGTGGTCTTCATTGTTTGGTGTTAGGTCGCTGGCTACCATGACGCAGCGCCAGGTCAGACGTGTACTTATGTGATCAGTCAAATAAGCCATATCGATTTGTCTCAGGGAACAGCTACAGGAGCATGTAATGTCGGGTGACAGTCGAAATCGACATGCTATTCGTATGCTTCGTGTAAGCAGACCATGGCACTGGATTACCAGTTTTTGGAGGCCCTGAGCCGCAGTAAACAGTTGCACATCGTGTTGTCTTGCAGTCAGAAACGTGGAATCTAGAAAAGGTAGCTGACAAAAGAAGTACTATAGAAAAAGAAATTACACATACTGCCTTTAGATGAAAATAAACAATTAAGTGAAACCCTAACTCTTTTCAACCGTTTGTTTTCCTAAAACTGATTCAACCTGTGGTTTGAAAAACTCGTGAAATCCCAAAGAAACTGAGAAGCAGTGATAATGGTGACTTCCGTCGGCTAGGGGACATCATGCTTGACCTCTATGACAGTGGATCGAAATTATCTAGACCGACTATATCAACTTGAGTTCGAGCATCGCCCTGACCAATGACCTAACCAATGCTGATCATATACATATTTGCTTCGGATTGAAATGTCCATGGAACGTACATCTGTCCTCTACCTCAACTTCAACAGTTTAAAAATAGCAGATGATCTGTAGTATCTTATCCAGTAACTTGGTTTGGTTCGTGGCCAATTATCGCAGGATATAGAGGGCTAAATAAATGTAGAATTCGATTTATGAGACACACATCTGGCTGAGATAGGATAATTGTAATAGGGGTGCTTGAGGATCCATCTAAAATGTCAGATTTAGTGGGAAATCCAGAAGATGAGGCAAAAATTTTGTAGAAAGTCTATGAATTCAGCACCTTCACATCTTCATGTGTGTCGGGCTGCTACAGTGTCTGTGTAGTCCAAGAAAATAAGCTCACAGGGAGAAAATTTCAGTGCTAGTGCGTACAATGAATGCGGAGTCAACTGACTGGTTTGTCAGATTCTGTATACTTTCGGTTGACCTGCCCGATACACAGAATCAAAATGTCTTATATCCAGTAATTATCTTTAGATTGGGAACTTTACGCGTAGACGTGTACAACTGATTTTGTTGTGCAATTTTAGTTAAAGTGCCTCCCTTCGTTCAGTTCGGTTTTTGTTGGAAATGGAAACACATCCTCCAGTTTGCTGAGACTCTGGCTATCAATTGTCACGAACCCCCTATATGTTCGACTGTAGTTTGTATTGGCATTGCGGCCGCCTTGATAATTATCATTCTCTTATCTCATTTTCGTGTCCATTTCTCTGGTTCCTTTGGATCATGATTTCCTTCCTGTGTAACTTTGTCTTTGTGTTTTAAGTCAGATTATTGTCTATGCGGGAGCACAATATATGAACAGCTGCAGTTGTTGACATATCAGAAATACTGCATGAGATAATAGCAACGTCTGTGAAACCCCTGCACAGAACTGAAATCGCACGAACTCATCTGGTGCCTTGATTAAACCATCATCTGTCTCTCAACGCTGTCCACAGAATGACACTTGAGTGCGTAGATCGGCCGCCTAAAGTAATATCCACTACTTTGTTCTACTCCAACATTAGTTCCGGCAGTCTCGGTCTTCAATCTTGTGAGCTTCTGAATCGAATATCTCGTATCGATAAACACTGATAGTGCGGAAATTCTGTTCCACGATAGGCTCAACACGACCCTTTATTCCAGCTATATCGCCGCCTTACCGTCACATCGATTCCGGCAGCCGTGACAAGTACTTCGATCAAAGAAAAAGCAACCTTAGCGTGACATGAGGCTATCTGCAACGCACACAACGGTGCCTCATGCGTCATTCTTTCATTACAGCCACGTCGCATAGCTGGTTACAGAACCCCTCCAAAAGCTTTCCCGCTTACACATAAGAACAATACCAGATCACCACAGTCCGTCCGCTAAGTTTACATTCTGATCTCCTTGTTTGAAAGGATTCTTCACGCACTCAATCCAACAATGGGGGTCCAAATCTGACTTAGTTTTGGATGGATATTCCATCGGTTCACTGAAAGACCGCACTTACAAGTTCGAACATTTTCTCACTACGATCAACTTGATTTCTGCCGTTCATTAGGCCGACCCAATAAACGACAGTTCAAAATGAGGCGGACAGGTTGGACGATCGCTTGTAGAAAATTGAGTTAACAATGAGCAGGCCACGTACAATACGCAATATATGAGACGGTGAATCTTTCCATCATGGCGGCAGCTTTATCAGCATGTTCCTGACTAGAACACTGCTGTGACTTACTTCATTAACTGTTGAGTCTTTAACAACATAAACATACTGATCATTTGATATGGCGTTCGTGCATCTCGATAGTAGCTGTACATGTTTGCATGCCAGTTTTGTATGTGTGTACACAGGACGAACGGAACGTAGATTGACATGGTCTTACTGACTTTCGCATTATTAGTTTCACAGCAAGTCATTTTGTAGTGATATTGAAATACCCCCAGAGTGATATTACAACTCGAATAATTGAAGATGTCCACGTGGTTTTCACGCGAACTATTGTCTCATTTTTTAACAATTCAGTACAAGGTTTGAAAATGGGATTCGGTTTCCGTTACCCGGCTCTAATGAACGGAACGGCGACGGGACAACGGTTAACCAGTCTGCGACCGAATACAACCTATCGAATCACCGTTTGGCCTATGACCTCAGCGGGCACCGGGGTAGACAATTTCATCGATCTGACCACTGCACCGAGTGACGTAGGTAAGTAACACTCACAATGTTTGTACTGACTATCTACCAGTCTATCTCTGGTGCATGTTCAGTTTAATTTTTTGTCTTATGTCCCCAAACCTCAATTTATGCGACGACTCCTGAACACTCCTCTCCGAAAAGCTCCGAACGCACCCAACTTTGTTGTGACTGCGGTGGGTTTGACCAACTTCACTGTACTCTACGAACCTAGTCAACGGGGAATTCCTGGAACAGTGTTCTTTGCACAATATCGTCAGCCCGGTGTGGTGCTTTGGATAGATTCGGCTAGCACGTTCAGCAATCGTACCATCATTGTGGAGGGCCTGACCTCAGGTGAGTAAACCTACAACATTTGTTGCCAATTTATCTCTAATATTCTCCGCATAGATACATCTTACGAGGTGCGCATGGTTGCCACGAACGGAGCGCAGCTATCAACAACGAGTGCCGCACGCCTCGTGCACACGCTCGGTGGTCCTGGTCCGGGCAGTTTGGCCGGTGCCAGTGGAACATGGTTCATCATTGTATGCATGTTTCTGATCGCGTTTATCGCATTGCTGATCTTCTTAATCCTCATTCGCAAGCGACGCCTAGTCTCAAGTAAGTCGTTAATTCTGTTGATCTGATTGGCGTTAATAATGTTTATTTGACTACCGGTAAGAATAGGAAAATTTTCGTCAGTATAAATTGAAAGTCATTCACAACTGATCTTAACTGTTGCATTCCCACAAGCATCTGTCATCCCCTTGCGAAAAAAATCACTAGGCGCCAGTTTCGCTTAAGGTAGAGCACGTCAATTGTGCATATCCTTGGCACGGCTAGGGCTAGAACTCCGGCCACGTTTTAATGAGATAACCCAGCTGACCACTGCATCACTGACGTCACATTAGGCACGACTGAATTGTCGCAAGAACACGCCTATCATCTACATTCGTTTGAATCATGTTCAGGCTGTCCGGTCGCCTCGAAGGTGAAACAATAACTGTCCTGTTCCCGCTAAGTGACGACCCCACGATTAGGAATCCTTTCTGAGTTGAAGTCACGGAACTCATTAACGTAGGCTATATTCTGGTTACTGGTGAGTAGTATGGGTTTTCTTGTTTCATATAAATTAGATGTCACTGACAATTGCTCGCGGATGCCGCATTTCCATAAGCTTTTGAGTCAGTCCCTTTCAAAAAGAGTCACCAAATTCCAGTGTCGTTCTTGTTGGGTCTGGTGGATGACGCATTTTCTTGCCACTGTATATTCCGTTGTTGTTGAAATCCATTAACCATCCCATTTTATATTATCCTGTGAGCTATAAACTAATATAGACTGCAAAACAGTGACAGTCATACTTTGTTCTGTTGCGTTTTAAGCTAACTATGAGGTAGATTTTGAAATTAAGAATTCTGGCACAAAACGTGTTAGCTAAACTGCACACTATATCGCTCTCTGGATTAAGTGGACCTTACTTTAAGTCTATCAGGAAAACTTGGAAAATCCCCGTTAACTACTACATTGTTATTCAACGGAACGACCAAATTCAAGTCGACCTATTTGACCTGGGTCACACAGAACAGTCGATTAGCAGGATACTGACTGTAGTCTGTCACCTATTATGTTATTCAACGTTTGCTGATCGCGCCTCACCTAGTCAGATATCGAGTCTCAAATCCAAGGTGATCAAGTCTATTATGGTGTAGTGTTGTTCAGGTTCTGAGGAGGTTGCACGACCATAATCTTGAGTAACCTGTAGTGAATCTAAACACTATATAAAGCTTGAATAGGAACACGAAACAAAATGTGATGAAAATAATAGAAACTAACTTACAATAGTTCGTAAAGGTGAGTTGGTGTAGAGTTACACTATACCGAATGAGCGTTTTCAACAGATACTATCTGTCGTGTTGCTCCCAAGCGATCTGAGGTCACAACAATGATAAGTTTGTAAACATATAGGAACGGAAATGTGCCGAAATAAGTGGGTGATTCCGTTAACCTCTAACTCTCCAAAAATCTGTTCACAAGTGACACTGAACGCAGAGCGCGCGACCTTGGAAGTGTAATTTGTATTTTTAATTGATTCGATTCACATGGTTTAAACACCGGGCGTACATCTGAATTTAGGGGAGGCGGAAATTGTGAAAAACAATGAGAATGATGCAGTACAAAACGTCCCAAACCGTTCTCTACATTCTATTTCAAACCCACCATTTGCTTTTTGTCACACTTTTTGAAGAATCTGAAAAAGTGACTCTTTAATAAATGCTTCAGGATGGCGGGCAAATAGCTGTTTATTTTGAGCAGTTTACTCACCAAATATCACGCAAAATGCTTCCGACAGAGTTTATCATCCACGAGTTTGTTCACATATGATCTGTTCACTTACGAAAAGAATTCAGAATGATAATTAATCATCTAACGCATTATGTTTTAGTTCAGAAGAAATCTGTTGGCCCAGACGTTCAACCGCTAACAACCAGGTAAGTAGAAGTTCTAGTTATCTGTTGTCGTTGAGAACAATCAATCCTATATTTAAAAAAACTAGCTGATACCAGTCTGGATTAACGGGTAAATCCCGTGTACTACTAGCACGGCTCGAAGAAGTGAATAATTCCGTGATGGTACTTAAACCGTCACCTCTGATCATAGTGTGAAATACTATCAGTAGAAAATGCTAGTTCGTGGCATACCATTCAAGCTAGACAACTGTTTCATCGAACTGAAAACGGGAATACACAAAACTGGTTAGCGAACACTAGACAAACAACCGTTCATTTTCCTACCTGAGTAATTAAATGGAAATCCAAATTGTTAACAAGTGTGCGTAAAATTCGGAAACGGTGTTATGCCTGATGGTGTTTGAATAACATCAGTTTTGTTGGATGAGATGTATGTTGGAACAACATCTCAACTGTTCTCGTCAGTTACCTGGAAGAAATGACAAACAACTGAGTAGAAGGCGAGTGGGTGCGTACACGCAAAGTAGTACAGCTTGTCTAACTAACAATCGTAACTCCTTTTTATGAGTATATGTGACATATTTGAATATATAACGTGTTTGAATGCTCGAAAAGAGTTGGTAGGTTGTGGTACTGTACAGTTTTTAATCAGTGAACAGTTCTGACACTAATTGGATAATGTATTAGTGGGTAGTAGTCTCCTTGCTTTTATGCCGACTTGAAAAAAACGCGAACTGGTAATTGCCGGACAATATATGTGTAATTTTCACGACTAAATCTGCCTGCGTATATCTCAACTACTTGAATCTCAGTAAGCGGTTTACTACCGAAATAAACGTGGAGAATCGGTTCACATTTTTAGAAGTCCATGATATTAAATTTGACGATGGATCTTTTCGTGCAAACATTCAACGTAAAACACGTTGGTTGGTCACTTATTGTATTCGTCAAGTTTCGTAACAGCTACGTAAAAAATTGAACATTTATGCGAGCATTGCATCACAGAGTTTGCGACGTAATAGTCTATCCCAACTGCTTAGTTGCATCAGGCAGATTGTGGCTCGGAATTGTTGTCTTGTGCGTTTCATATGTAAACACTTAAAATCAATCGGCGTCCGATCATCCATCCCAAAGGTTTCAGTGAAGTCGAGAAATATACCTCCTTTCCTTCAATCGTGACAACAAAGCATTCCCAGTAAGACAAGTATTTAAATCGTTGTTGAACGTCACATATGTACCGACCAGGTTCATTGTACTACCTCCATAAGTTGTATACCTCTAACTCGACGCTTGTCATACCAACCATTATTTACAAATTGACCCTTAAATGCGGAATACAGAAAGGTAGGTCGTCAAGTGAGGACAGTGGAAATTCGAATCTTGCAACGTGCATCGAAATGGGTTCCGTTTGTCGAAAGTGGAATAGTCAAAGGTGGTGTAACGAAACACTTGCTCACACAGAGATTCGCATGAGGACCCTCTGTGGTTCTGTGACATTGTGAACATAGTCATTTTAAGTTTTTCCTAGACACTGTCCAAACACCTTAAAAGTCCACAGCAAATGTTGGTCTAGCGCACAACACTCCATTGTTACTGGTAGTATTTTCTCTTTTCTTTCTGTATATACTTTCTGTTATGCTAACCATCCTCCTACTGTGTTCACGTCATCCTTGGTCTTAGTCTGCTAGCAGGATTCTAACGTAAACTGATCGATGGCGTTCTGCCCACACCACTTGGTTGTCGGTTAATTCTTGTACGCAGTTTAAAGTTCTGCTAGCAGGTCACCCTCTCTTCACACGTGTAAGAAATTCCAATATTAAAACACGCCACGCACCCCCTTTTCTCCTAAGACTGAATAGTGTTTATTGACTGACGTAACGACAATATTTAGCTTGTGGGTGTGTATTTAGTTGTCAGCTCATTCGTGTGACTGACAAAAGCGAACGAAATGGTGATCCAGCATGCCACCTAAGTTATTCAAATGCGAGTTGAATAAACACGAAACACTGGTAGCACTAACCATTCTTAACTGCTATTGATAAATGGATTGGGAATAACACAACGTTACGAGCAAGTTGTAATACTCTACGTTTCAACCACCTCGTAATGTTGTGTTATTCTCAGTCCATTTATCAATAACATGTTAAACACGACGCCCAAACTGTTCGACTTCATTCGTACTAAATTTGGTGTGGATATCCTACATTTTTAACTGCATTTTCCGCTCAAAACTGACAACTGCCGACTAATGGTTACAAATGACGGACCAGGACAATCACACACATATTCGGTTAGTTCGATGGTCCGGCAGACCTAGAGTTCTCGGTGCGTCTATACACGAGCTGTAGTCTAGTGTAACACTGCCACCGCTAACGAACCTTGAACTGCAAGGTTACCTCGCTCGATGTCAGTCTGTCCTTTCCTCAAATTGATAATCGGGTCGTAGATATCACACACGCGGTTGTTCATAGTTAGCTTCCATTACGTACAGACTACTATGTAGATTAGTGTACACATTATTGTGTTCCATTGATCTGAAGAAACAAGGCATTGTATGGCACGTTCTCATATAAAAAGAAATATCTTCTGAGGACAGACCTGTAAACTTGTCAAACCACCATGAACAATTGGTAGTGAAACAGCAAATACAAATAAGTTTTATTAATGGTCCTGTTTTACTTTGTAAAATACAGTCCATTATGCTTCACACACACCCATTGAGAAAGCTGTAAATAATGGTGGATTAGGCGGGCTTCCATTGGTTGTCGAAACAAGTGAATATTTTTGTTTATCATCTCAGCCAACATCTTTATAGGAAGATCGTCTTGACTGTCAGATTCAGATTGACGAGAACAGGGTACTACCGCTCTACTGTCTGACACGGTAAGAAGTGTAAAAATGCAGCATTCCATTATCGTTGAGCTGTTTGCTGACAGACTTGTTTTCCAATTTCATGTGTACATAGAGCAATACTAATGTTTACTTTATTTATCATGTTGGCTATAATTGGTGGGCGGTTGACTCAAAATGTTACTCTCAATGGACGTTTCACATCATTTGAACCTACTGAAATGTTAAGTATTCATCTGTCTCAAGTTAACGTGTTTTATGCATCTAGGTAGCTCTCCGTCTCATCGTTTCAGGTGCCGTTACTCATTACGTCCGTGTCGTAATGTCAAGCCCGATAGTATTTTTAACAAGTCATCTGAAATGAGCTGTCATTGAGTAAGTGGACAAATCTGTCATCTCCATCCAAGTAAGGTGAACTCTAAAAGCGCCTAATTAAAATCGCGTCGAGAAAGATTCGGTGCACGCGAGTAAACGACAAATGCACACGGTTCACCTGAAATTTTTTACACACGAGAAACAAGATACTTAGACCTTGATGAAGAATTATTGAAGACATATAGAGCATGAGTACCACTGATCAGTTTATTTGAAAGGACACTGTTGATTCATTTGAACTTCAAATCCTTGTCCTCGACTTTTTTGTTGTTTATGGGTTACTGTAACCTGAAAGCGATTTGGATAATAATGAATGTTATCCCCTTGCTGGATCAGTATTCAGTTAGCCAATTTGCTCCTTGCACCGGGAACCAGCAAAGTGTGTAAGGAAAGCTGCAATATGTAAAATACTGTAGTCCCCCTTAACGATAAAATATATTTCATAAGTATTTTCTTAATATTCGCTGATCACCTTGTTGTGATTATTTGTTAATGTTCCTTATGGTATCTATCCTTTTTTTGTCCGTCAGTACATTTGGATGTCAAATATAAATATAATCGACAATTTACATCAGGGCAAATTTGCTTACAGTGTTTGCTTAAATCTGCTTGTATATCACCTTATTTCTATAGTCCGGAATATGCTCAGCCAATGAACGCAGACGAAGTAACCGGATCGTTGCTGCCCGGGCAACCTGCTTATCTACCTTCACAGCCCGACTACCGTGGGGTAGAACAGATCCAATCAAACCGGTTCTCTGAACCTATTGAATCCGACCCAGAACACTGGTCACCCAGTGAAGCAGAGGGTGGGATGAGTGATTTTGACGGGCCTGTAGCTCGAGGTAAGAAACAACAACTTTTGGTTGCCGTGTTTTGTCATTCTGTCTATGGTTCATTGAGAGTGACTCTGTACTGCCTGACTCACAAATTTTGAAGGTACTTCCAGGCTTTGCAAACTCCGTAGGGATTAAGGAAATGTCCATAATTCTTTCATTTTCTGTTCTCCACATATAGTATTTGTCCTATCATATATGATGGATCAGATAACTGTCAACTCCAAATACCACTGGATTCTAAATAAGAACGATAGAAATCTGCTATTTAATAATGTTTTCGGAAGATGTCCCAGTTTTACGAAACATGAAAAGTATAGAAAGCACAACTGATGTAATCAATGAACACAATGAGTTTGGTGAATTTTTCGACAGTTGACTGAATTGTTATCACTTACTCATGACGGATGCGTGCACATTTAAGAACAACATTGATCTGCATTTTTCTGTTGTGGTACCTGTCCACGAGGACGATTCTTCAACGTATAGCAACGGTTATGAAACCATTTTGCTCCCAGAGACTTTGTATCTGTACCTCCCGGCTGTTTGTAAATTATTTAGTGAACGAAATAATCAGATAAGTGTAGTTTCAGAAAGCTCCCCACATTAAGACATTCTCAACATTTATCAGGAACGTGAACGTTTTCTCAATCGAACCCCGGATAGCCGCTTTTAACCTACGAAGTGGTAGGCTACCACCTGTTCATATGTCCTAATGGGTCACGGTCAGCTATCGTTGGAGATAAAAGTGACAATGTCCAAACATCGGTGACGCCATGGAACTGGTAGAAGGGAGTTAAATTCTTGTGGAGGACAAACAGCGGAAACACTCAGTTAACATTAGTCGGTTCAGAGCAGTTTTTATACTTGTGTATTTTGGCCGGTAGTATTTCCCGCCTTGAGTGTCAAGGAGGAACACTTACTGAGATCGCTTCTGTGCAGCCCTTTGAAACTTCCGTAGGATTTTATCACATGCTATATCGATAATGTAGAAGTCATTTACAATCATGTAGCGGTGATGTGTTGTTCCAACGTAGCTAAACATATTGGAGAAAGCATGATAAACGTAAGGAAGATAAGGAACAATTGTCCGGCCAAGAAAGTCACAACCCAGTCTAATTAGACGTAGACAAATGCAAGGCTACAGGTTCACTGATGTGCCCTGAATGGCGAATTACGAAAATTTGTCCGTTCCACAAACAGGCACACGTGCTTTCAGTGCGCACACACTTCGCATGACTTAACAGGAACCGTAGAGGGAACACATCCTGGATACGACCACGGACCATGGCGTTTACCTTGTAGTCCTTGAAATTAAAAATAACTGACTTTAGCAACATGCGAACAAGCTGCCATAGGCAATCGTCACGTCATCGATTTTCCGTGAGCAGTTTTCGCTTATGTTATTCTGCTACATTTTTGAACACAGGTGGGTAGTGGACTGCGATTATCACTTGGCTTATAGCTTACAGATATGCCGTACTTTGACTTCACTTTACATACCTAATGCAATCCATATTTTCTATCTGACGTGCTACGAGAACAATCCCGACTGCATCCGCCGTTTGCTAATTGGTACGTCATTGTAACTGCAGGAATCGAATACCTAGATTGTTTACCTAATTTGTAATTTGTTGGGCGTACCGAAGTTTCCATACGGAAAAGCAGAAGGACGTCGAAGGCAGTTATGTCTCAGACAGATTGCTGTCAGTTGTGATAGGAGCAAAATCAATCAAATATCAGCAATCTGCTGATTAGTTTGTTGTTAGCAGGACAGGTATTAAGTTTTTTTAAGAACAGGAACGCAATTATTCCACCTGAAGCGGATATGATGCTGCTGGAAACAATCTAAGTAGTCAAAAGTAGTGCATATTCCACGGGGTCAAAAAGCAACTGTACAAGTTTTTTTCAAGTGCGTACGCAAAAAGAACAGAATGTATAAATCAACTTCTTTGTTTATCGCAGTTTATACAATCAGCACAGAAATGTTTATTTGCTAGCATCAGCGGCATGAACAGTTTAGAAACATTTGACAAACTTCAGCATTACTTTGAATTTTATGCCAGAATCACAGTGTAATGAACAGTGTTCCGCTGAACTTTTGAAGATGATATCATACATTCTCCATTGGTGTCTTCTATGGGATCAGT
The DNA here is from genome assembly GCA_013368495.1 of Paragonimus heterotremus. Classification (NCBI taxonomy): domain Eukaryota; kingdom Metazoa; phylum Platyhelminthes; class Trematoda; order Plagiorchiida; family Troglotrematidae; genus Paragonimus; species Paragonimus heterotremus. The sequence goes on along the minus strand of LUCH01018622.1, from coordinate 639 downwards.
GCATTGATTAGGTTACTTTTTTTCGAAAGAGACTAACCTCAAAAGGGTGACAACTGGTTTTTCCCGTCGGTTGTCTCTTTATGTAACCGGATTACTATACTTCCTTTATTAAACGCCATTTGATTACTTCTGCCTCGCAGTGCTCTTCTATATCTTCCTTACTCACAGTTATGGGAGCAGTGATTGTCAAAGCACTACATTGTTCTGTCCAGTTTAGTTCTCAGGCCCCTCCCAACCTCCATTTCTGATAGTTACTCAACAGGTCCCACAACAGATGTAGCTAACCGTGGTAACACTGAGTCGGTGAGTTCCGTCTCTTGCCATTCAGCTTCAGACCTCCCTCGTCCCTTGCTTACACCTAGAATGCAAATTAATATAGGTGCCTTCAACGTTCGCACTCTAAAACAGATAGGTCAACAGGCCGCTCTTGCACGAATGTTAGACTGATTGCATGTCGATGTCTGCTGTATCTCAGAGACTAGAATACAGGACAGTAGTCAACGTATGGAACTGTCAGCATCCGCATTGTCTACTCGATACTGGTTGTACACGTCGAGTGATTCAACAGTCGCCGTTGTAAAGGGTTTGGATTGGACAAACTCATTGATACAAAGTCAACCAGGGATTCGCGGAAGACTA
>LUCH01018621.1:0-13003 GCA_013368495.1 Paragonimus heterotremus | reverse complement strand
TATATATATATATGGAAAAGTGTATATAGGAGATATTATCATTCTTTGCTTTTTCATTTTTGTTTCAAGTACAACTCTATATAACTTACGCAGGTGAGTAAAATGATGCGGTTTGGCGAGTGCGTGATGGATCAAATGCGAGATGGGGTGGGTACGCATTGAATAGTAGCCGGCAAGCTGTTTTAGATAGCACCCCGATAGTAAAGATGGGTAAATATATCTATCCTGCTGACGGCTAAAAGTTATCCGGACCACATCTAAAAAGGTCATCCGAAGATATACAAAGTTTAAAGACTGACATTATGTTTGATGATGTAAGGAAGCTGACCAGACACTTTTGAAAACGCTGTGTTATTACTGGCTCTGATTTCATTCGGAAGTCTATTCCAAATGTAGGAATATTTTAGAATGAAGAAATTTACGCGTATATTTTTCCGAGATAGCTGGGTTGGTACAGTGGCACTGTTATTTCTTAAACCATATGGGGAACAGTGTTTAAAATGAACGACGAATGCCGTAGTTATGGCGTCCGAGTGTGTCAGCTTATACAGAAGTGTGAGGTTGAACTTTAGTCGTCGTAGCCACAGTGGATTAAAACGAAGTGTTTGACGGCGTTCTCTATGGGTGAGTTAGGATAAATATCCTAATAAGCTTCTGGTAAATGGCCGTTGAAGATTTCCCGACGCAAGCCCAGCAGGTTTAAGTAGGTTGCTACATATGAAGGTGCAATACTCAAGCTGAGGTCGAGCGCACATTTTGTAAACAGCCAGCCTCGCATCTGGTAGACCGAATGTCTTTTTGATACAGCCTATTGTTCTTTTAGTCTTTGCTACCTGAAAGCGTACTTGTTCAGAGATACTGAAGGAGTTTGGATACCATATTCTTAGATCTCGAACGGATGTAGCGGTGTTAATAATATGACCACCTAGTGAAACGGACTCATTGGGTATTTGACAGTCATAAATGATAATGTTCGGCTTTTTTGCTGATTACGTTATGGGCCATGTTTTGCACCGTGACTGCAGTGATGCTAGGTCATGTCGTATATTTTGTAGACACGAGGCGAGGTTGCTGGGCTGGCGGAATGTGTAAACGATTTTGATATCGTCAGCAAACAGAAAATGTTTATTATCCTTAATAATATCGCACACGTCGTTTATATATATGAAGAAGAGCAGTGGTCCCAGAATGGTTCCTCGAATCACTTCACTGCTCACCGGCTTTGTGTTGAGCATTGCTCCACCATTTTGACTGTTTGGGTTAGGCCTTCAAGGTATGACGAGATCCAACTGTACTGAGGTTGTTTTATGTCAAGGGATGCTATTTCGGTTAACAGGCGCCTGTGGGGCATACGATCAAAGGCCTTTTGTATGTCAAAGAGTATGTTAATGGCTGCACTCCCTGCATCGGCAGACATAGATATATGGTTTGAGAATTTTGGTTGACATGTAAGACAAGAGAGCTTACCGAGAAAACCGTGTTGCTGAAGGTTTTTAAGGTTTTGTGACCATAAGAATTGGACAATGGGGGCTTTCACGAACCTTTTAAACATTCTTCAACAGATTGGTGTGTGGTTTGTTAGACGGTAGCTATTAATTTCCTGTCTTGGACCACTTTTGTAACGGAGTATTATGGTTGACTTTTTCCACTGTGAACAAATTTAGTAAGAGGATGGGCACGTCCTCACTTCCTTGCTTGACAACGACTGGTGGAACACCATAAGGTCCAGGGTGGGTTGTGAGTTTAACGGCAGCCATCTGTGAGCAGATACTTCTAACATCAATCGAAATGTTGCACAGAGCTTTTGCTGTTTTCAATGGAATAACGGGTAATACCGTGCTCTCCACGCTAAACGCAGCAACGAAATGTGAGTTGAAGAGTTCACATATTTCAACTGGGTCATCAACAACTGTATTATCTTTGAGAGTCATAACTTTTATAGAGGGATCTCTCACAAAATTTCTCCGTCTCATCAGTTTTATTAGTCTCATGCACCTTTGGTCACTGCCAAGCGCAAGCGTTTCTTCGTTTTCATAACGCAGTTTTGTTCTGCATTCTGTGTTCGAACATATTGCCCATTTGCATTACTAGGGAGAAATCCAGTGTTCTTCTGTACATCGACTTCAGTGACTTAAGTCTGACAGTCTCATTTGCAGTTAGGATTCTGCCTTGTGTATGCGAATCAACGCGTTTTGACTTTATGAGGGCTGGTATCTCGATACAGAAAGTGAAGTTTGATAAATTTCTCGGTTGCTACCTCTGCGTCTGGTGTAAGAAAGGACGTATTCCTATTTAAGAATCATAGTAGCGAGGAGAAGGTACTCAAGTCAGTGAAGTTAACCGAACAGTAGAATACAGCTTATAGTTTGATAAGTGTATTGAGGTCAAGCTGATATTTTACGATAGTACGGTCACTTCCTGGAAATTGTCCCAGAACAGATATCCTACAGACGAGTACCGATGGTGGATATGAGGTCCGAAATATGTCGGTGTTTAGTGGGCGCTGAGGTAGGTTGGTTCCATCCATTCAGTTGAATGCATGAAACGAATTCAATTTGCTTTGCTGGAGCTGTGAATGAGGTCCAGGAGATACTAGGCATGTTGAGGTCACCACCGATTAATTTGTGTTCTCATGGTATGTTTGATACATGACTTATCACCTCTACAAGGTCTGTCAAGTCACTGCTAGTGGCGTTAGACGGTTGGTGAATGCATCCAATGAGTAGGTCGCGAGAACTTATAGAGAACATCAACGATAACCAGTCCTCGACTTTATTAAGCTTAGACTTGTCAAGCGCAACCGCTTAAAATTGTTTCTAAAGGTCAATAGCGCATCCACCACCTCGTCCTGTGAGACGGTCCCTACGAAAGATATTGTATCTGGATCATCGGGGCAGCACCAATTCTCAGTGACGAGAATGATATGGGGATTGGACAAAAAACAACAGATCTAAAGATTTGCATCATACTTACCGAATATCTTACGTTTTTGAGTAATATAGTAATGAAATTCTTTTTCGTCAGGCACATCTAAGCTGCTAAAGAAATGCATGATAGGTATGGAAGTGGATTGCGAAATATAATGTGGAGAGGTCTGGTGCGAGGGATACCTCAACTTACCACTCATGTTGGAGTGGATGCCACAAAGAGTTGACTGCATGACAGAAAGTGCTGGAACAGTGTCATTATGGTAGAATGACTGAGTGGGACATGGGAAAGGGGGTCAGGTGGTGATAGATGAAATACCGGACGGTGCATCAAAAAAGAACTGGGTTGGGGGACATTCGTGCTGGGTATATAATCACGTGGTGACGTGCCTGACGAAGTACATACGTCAGGACTTTCGTTATTAGCAGCATTCGTGCTTTGGATAGAAGAATAGAGTATTGTGGAGCTATTGGGTATTGCATGGAAAGCGTGAAACCTACTACAGTTGTAGATTGGCTTGAAAGCATTAAAGGACCAATTGTTTATTTTCGTCTGCAAAGTATTGTCTCTTAAAATGTGTTTCATAGAACCAGATACGTAGTGCTTATGAACTACCGTCGATGTACACTTATGTTGCAAATCTAGAACACTTTTCCGGTAAGCACCGTACAGGTATTACTACTAGTTTGGAGACTTGATCAGGCGTTTTTGATTTGCGTTTGGCATGTACGGTCACTTCGGATAATGGAAGAAAATGCCTACAGTAAGAGGGAGGTGGATTTGCTTATCCGTCCTCGTCTTTGCTGTTGAAATTTGGGATACTGACCCCAACACTCTGGGAACTTTGGGCACCTTAGGTCCAGAACTAATTCCAGTCAGCGTCTCGATTGACAGAGGGAATCGTTGGTGGCTAAGAGAGGAGATATTTAGCCGCGCCTAATGTTAACAGAGTTGGACGTGGTTTATTTTTCGGCCTTCTTCTGAACGGACATCGTGACGTTGTTGCCTATTATAACTTGTTGATCCAGGGAAATCGTGGAACAATCAAAATCAACAGTCATGTCAATGAGGTTGCTGATTTTATTACTCAGGTCCCTTTTTTGCATAGGAAATACTGGCTCGCAATGTTTCCCGTTGGAGTGATGTCTCGACACGGAACACTTCTATGGACTTAAAATTTGTGGCACGTAAAATTAGGTGTTGTCTTTCGACAAACTCATTTGCTGCTAGTACGCTTGTGAACTGCGAACGCAATGGATAAAGTGTTTGCTGTTCATTCTTGCGAGGTCTTAAACAATGACACTCCTGGTCTTTCAGTCTACCAGCCTTGACCGAGACTCTTTTTGCAGTCAGCAAAATTATTCTGTCTGATACATTAAACACAACCACTTCACTTGCAGAGAGTATCCGTTTGCGCATTCCAGTATCTATCGTGTCAATGAACTTTTCAACGGCTACGAGATCTTTATGGTTAGAAGTATTAGTCTCGGGATGGGTGCTTACTGGGGTATTTGGAACGCTAATTATCAGATTTAGTTGAGGCAAAATGTTAGTAAGCTTTACATACTTACTGAGTATTTTTCGCCATTTCAGCCTCTAGGTCCGTTGTTTTTAACCTGATCTGCAAGTACACCAGTAAAAAAACTGGGCACAACTTGGTGTTGTTCCTCCCTTGTACAGGGCTGAGATTTATCGTTGAGGATACCGCATTAGCAACATATTCTGGCTCCTTGGCGACAGCAGCAATGGAGCAGGTGTTGGACGCGGTGTGTGGGAATTTTATACCTCTTTTTGTTGTCACTATGCTTTTTTTGCATGAGACTGATTACTTTACAACTGACAAATTTTGAATACTAGTTGACTTGGTGGGCACATTGGTAAAAGATTCCTTTTTTCAACAACCAATGATGAACACTTTTGGAAGCAATTAATGGTAACAGAAAGGAGCAAATAGTAAGCCAATTTGAGCGGGTATTTGCTCTAAATAAAAAATGCACTGGCAGGCAACAACAACTGGCCTTTTTCGAAACACGCAACGCGTGGAGCGACCATTACAAATAAAATTTTTGATAGTCTCACTCATTTGTACACATCTGATGATTTCGTTCTTCCACCTCCTCTCATTCCAGGCAAGCTATTCCTTTTGTAGTATCCACCTCGGGGCTACAATCGCAACTCGCTCCTTGTCTCACTAGATTGACGTGCTTCCGTTATGCACTCTACTTTTCAGGGTCAATACTAGGACGCCGGAGTCAACGCGCTGTGTTCCTGTTTATCGTTGTTGGCTGGCTTTCGAAAGTGAGTGCAGACTAGGCAATATTTTGTTGGACCAGTTTCAACAGGCGGTGGGTCCGTAACTTTTGTACCTTCCGTTGCAGTCGACTCTTGGTTCTTGGTGGGTTCTTTTCTTTCCGTATTGGTTATTTTTCCTGACGTCCTCGTAACCGGTTGTTTTTCTTCGTTCGTATATACGTTCAAGATATAGTCATTCGTATATTTTTTAGTTCGGTTTATCAATGGCTCTTGACAGCTCATAACTGTTCAACCACCACCCAGTGTCTGAACTATGAACTAAGGACGTTGACAGCTCCTCCATCGGTGTTAATGCGCTAGTGGTCCCCCCGTTTTTGAAAATGGACCTTCTTTGGTTTATTTACTTAGAAGCAGAGTGTTTTAAGCCACGGAATGTCGTGTGATCAATCAAGATTATGTCAATTACTAGCCATGCTTTCGAGCGTAGTCACCATGCAGCTTCGCGGTGTTATAGTAGACCTCCCGGTGGAGCGTAAGTACGATACTTTAAAAAAGGCAGTTATCAATCTGGTGATACCCTTCGAAAGGACTTGAAGCTAGGCGAAGAACGCCCCCCAACATTACTAGCGGGGATGCAACAACTCATCGGCAAATCGCACATGGGCGAATCCCTCATCAGGAGACTCTGGCTAGGAGAATTGTCGAAAGCAATTCAAGCATTAGTTTCCATTGGTCGTTCACAAACCCTCTCCGAGGCAGCGAAAATCGCTGATCAAGCGGTGGAGCGTTTCCAACCACTGCTGAATTGCTTGAGCGTATCACACATTAATCCACGTCCAACAATAGTCACGTGCAATTCCGATAGTGTGGCTACCGCAAAACATGGTCCGACAGGCATCGCGGCTGTAATGGCAGAAATAACAACCTTGCGACATGATTTGAACAAAATTTCTTCAAGCCACTCCCCAGGTTATCAACCCTATATATCACCCAGGCGACACATGCTGCGGCCAAAAAGTGACTGCCGTTAATGCCACGAACGTTCTGGTAACGGAACCAAGCGTTGCGCTAAACCCTGCACATATGCATCATCAAGGTAACGCAAACTCAACGGCCGAACCTTAACGGCAAACAATGCCGTCGGTGCTTACTCACCTTGTTGCCCCATTTTTGTAAGGGATGCATAATCCGGACACACGGTCCTGGTTGACATCGGAACGGAGATTAACGTGTATCCGTCCACAAAAGACGAAGTGCCAAACCTATGCAGTCCATGGCTCCGTGCTGCCAAGAGCACTCCTATAACCACGTATGTACAGCGGTCTTGAACGCTTAATTTTGGGTCTTTGGCGTACATTCCGCTGGGTCTTTACAATTGCTGTGGTACCTTTTGCCATAATGGGCATCGATTTTCTCCGGCACCTCGACTCTTTAGTCGATATAAGACGTCGTCTGCTAATCGATTCCAGCACTACGCTGGGCATATCTAGCACGCAAGCAGCTGTTGCAACTATAACACCCATATATGCCCATCTCGCTGCTCCTGTACAATTTGTGGATCTCTTTACTAAGTTCACACAGCTCGTTCACACGTCAAACGACCTTTCAACAGTGACCTCCAATGCCACTCGTCATATCCACACCGAAGGGACCCACCGTCTCAGCACGGCTTCGCCGGTTGGCCCTCGACAAACAAAAACTCGCCAGGACAGAGTTTGAGCACTTGCTGGAACTCAAAATAATACGCCATCTCGAGAGTCCATGGGCCTCACCTCTGCATATGGCCCCTAAGAAATCAGGCGATCGGCGTCCATGCGGTGACTACCGCGGGATCAACAAGGCAACCGTCCTCGACAAATACCCAATCCCGCACATACAGTATTCAACTACTTTCTTACATGGGAAAATCATCTTCAGCAAGATGAACTTACTACGAGCTTATGATAAAAGTCCGGTAGCCAAATAGGATGTCCTCAAAACCGCGGTTATGACCCCTTTTAGCCTCTTCGATTTTCTTCCAACGCCATATGGTTTGAGCAACGTTGCTGAAACATTTCAACGCCTTATTCATGAAACGATTCGCGATTTGGACTTTGTTGACCACTATCTAGATGATATTTCAGTTGTTAGCTCTTCACAAGAAAAACATCTTACGTATCTTCGCACACCACTGGAACGTTCAACCTAACACGGCATCACAATTAATTCCACCAAGTGCGAACTAGGTAAGATCAGAACAGAACTTTTGATCATAAGATCTGAGAAAATGGAATCGCCGCACTCATGGACAAAGTGAAAGTCATCCGTTAATACCCCGCACCAAATTCTTTTAAGCAACTTCATCGTTTTAGTGGTCTGGTCAACTACCACCGACGTTTCACGCCACGCTGTGCGCACAATGCAGCCAATGACCGGTCTCTTCCGTGTAGGTAAACGCGAACTTCAGTTCATTGAGGCTGCACGCACAGCGTCCATTGCGCTCAAGAATGCGGTCACCGACTTAGCTCTCCTTGTTCATCCTACTCCGAATGCATCACTGTCAATCGTAACCGAAGACTCTAACGCGGCTGTTTGTGCTGTGTTACAGCAGTTCATTGGTGAGCAGTGACAACCATTAGCTTTTCCACACGCTTACAGTCTGTGGAATCCCGCCGCAGCACGTATGATAGAGAATTATTGCCGATTTATCAGGACGTTTACCACTTCCGGCATTCGGTTGCAGGCAGGACTTTTAGAGTTTATACTGACCACAAACCGTTAATCTATTCATTAACCGCTTTATCCGACAAGCATTCCCCAAGGGATGTTGGGCACCTAGACTATATCTCTCGGTTTACGACTGATACACGACATGTCTCAGGTACCGGAAACACTGTCGCGGGTGTTCTCTCACGCGTCCATAACTTCAACGCACCTGCTGACAATGCCATCGATTTGGCAGCCGTGGCTGCAGCGCAAGTCGCCGACCCTGAGGTTGAACATTCTTGTCAAAGGAGCTATCTTACAGTCCAACTTGAACCTCTGCCATCGTCAGAAGGAACAATACCTTGTGACCATTCTCAGGGCCCACCTCTCACTGTAGTGCCTGCTTCCTGTTGCTGCACAGTGTTTAATACACTGCACAATCTGTCTCATCCTGGCATACGCGCTTTAGTTGAATTTGTTACCGAACGTTTCGTATGGTCTAAGGTGAACCATACTGTCCGCAAGTGGGGGCATTCTTGCATCCAGTGCCAGCGTTCAAAGTCCAGTGTTATATAAAGAGCCCCCTGTCACTTTTCCTTTGCCAGACGCACGTCTTCACCATGTGCACGTCGATTCGATGAGTCCCTTATCACCCTCAAATGGCTTTATTTACCTTTTGCCTTGTATTGCCCGCTTCACAAGATGGCCTGCAGCCATACCGCCACTTATCTGCTCTTCAGAAACGGTAGCCAGCACCTTCCCGGAAAGCTGGGTGGCACAATTCGGTTGTCTAGCAGTGGTGACCACAGTCCGTGGATCGCACTTTGAAGGACATTTTGCAACCCTCTGAAATACGCAAGGAAGTAAGCCCATTTGCACTACGGCTTACAATCCAGCGGCAAACGGGATGGTTGAACATTTTCATCGTTAACTGAAAGCCGCTCTTAGTGCGTACGCTACTCTTTCTTAGAAAGAAACACTCCCGCTAGTCCTTCTAGGACTGCGGAACACAGTTAAAGAGGGTTTGCATGCTACCGCTGCAGAACTCGTTTTTGGTTGCACACTTAGGTTACCAGGTGGACCTGTCTAACTTGCACTTTTAACGCTGTACGAGTACGATAGCTACACAGCTCGTTTGACGCACCATGTGCGAAAGAGATTCCCCTTACAGCCCGGTGAGCAATCATTCGCTGCACATGTGCACACTGCAATTTCTTCGTGCACGCATGTTTTTCCTTCGTACGGATGATCATCGTCGACTCTTGCAACGCCCATACACCGGTCCCCGTCGTGTCTTTATAACAGATATGGACACTTTCATTGATAGCCGCCACGGCAAACGCGACGTAGTTTCTGTCGACAGACTGAAACCAGCACTTGTGCAAGAATACTCACTCGCGCTTGCCAGAAACCCCCGATGCCTTCAAAAAGCGTTCCGCCCCCAGAACCCCCTGCAACCACAACACATGTTCAATCTACTTCTAGGCATAAGCGTCTTGGTAGAGAGCTCTGCAAGCCTGTACGTTTTGCAGAGTATGTTGACGTTTCTTATTTTTGGAAATGATGTTTTTTTCACCATGACATACGTACATTCGTAATGATCGTTTTTGTCCACCTGCTCTTTTGAGTTATGGTATGTCCGGACTTAGCGATATAAAAACAAACAAACAAAAATGTTCGTTTTGCCTCTGATGTCTTTGCAGTTATCTGACGTATTACCAGAACCGCAACCCAAACAACGTTTTTCTGAATTAGGCTTATTTGTGTGTCGACCCTCCTCTTCTCTTGAGTCTGAGTTCTAGGCAGGGACACACGAAGAAGAGCAAACCGAAGGCGTTCACTCAAAGTTGCAAGGTCCTGAAGTCGTGAAATCATTTAGTTGACCGGAAACGTCGACATGGCGAGTTATCCCTTTCCGCCTGTGTTTTCTAATTTCCAGGCTATCTGAACATGGTACATGGAGGGACGACTCCAGCTACCTATCGTACAGAGCTGGACAAACCTACCCCTTTCTCTTGAGAGTTTTAGGGTCGGGCGGCCCGCTGCGACAGGGTAGCACGCCGAAGACTGAATAACTTGAACAAAAGAATCCTCCAATCGCAGCAGCCATTTTTGACCAATCCTCCTCCGAAATTTGTCATTCCCCATCCTATGTCACTATTCTTCATGTGTGTCACCCTGTATCTGTGATCAACCCGAACGACAAGACACATTTCCCCCCTCTCTGGAATAACCAGGGCCTGTGTAATACTTACTAACCGTCGGGGAAGGAGCAGTGTAGCGACTACAGTAAATGATGACGTTGATAGTCTCATTCACTTGTACACTTCCGGTGATTTCGTTCTTCCACCTACTTTTATTTTAGGCGAGCTACCCATTTCGTAATATCTTCCCCTGGGCTACAATCACAACCCGCTCCGTGCCTCGCAAGCTTGAAATGCTCCCTCTGTACACTATATTTCAGGGTCGATACTAGTGTTCGAGGGTCAACGCGCCGAGTTCTTGTTTATCGTTGTTGGTTTGTTTCCGACAGTGAGCACAGACTAGGTATTATTTTATTGGACCAATTTCACTACGTGGTGAGAAACTACAAATTAGTCTGAATCTCACACACCGCGAAAATTGAGCACTTCTGCAAGGCTGGGAATATGCATTCGGCCGTTAATATTCCGACGGAAACATTTTCAGAACGCGAGGTTGATTACAAAAGTCAGCGTGATGCTTCTATCGAATTAAAGACAGGACTTTTCCAAACAAATGTGAGAATATGAACCAGTTTTAGGTATAGCATCGCAAGACAACCGCTATACTTCATAAAATCTATACATTTGTCCTGTGATACGCATTTTAATATTTCGTGAAATAAATTTGAAAAATCTCCTTTCGCGTCCAACTGGCCGTTCTCAACCCGTTTCGGCCTTGAAACATCATCCTGGCGAACTACACAATTGCCCTAGGAGTAAATCTGGTGCCCTCCCGTGCATCGACTTCAGTACTTTAAGTCTGTCAGTCTCTTTTGAACCGAGGATTCTGTCTTGTACATACGTATCGACGCGTCTTGATTTTATGGGTGCCAGAGCGTTCGATAAATTACTCGGTTGTTACGTTTGCCTCTGGTTCTAGAAAGAACGTATTCCAATTCAAGGATTATAGTAAGGAGAAGAGTACAGCTGTCGGCTTGGTAACTGTGTCGAAGTCAAACGGACACTTGACGATATCATGGTCACTTCCTAGAAATTGTTTCAGAAGCGATATCCATACAGATGAGACACCTGTAATGAATATGAGATCCAAAATATGCCTCTGTCTGGTAGGCCTTAGGACATGTTGGTTCCATTCATTCAGTTGCTTCTAGATAAGTAATGCATCCACAGCCTCCTCCCATGAGACGACACCCACAAGGCATGTGATATCCAATTGTAGTGACTTGGAGATGCTCTCGGTTTGCCCGCTGTACGGTGTGTAAAATCCGCACCAAATTCTTAATACACATTGTACATAGGATCTTGGGGATCATTTCCTGCTGTCTGCTTGATGCATGCGGTCGCGTTTGTTTGTTTGCATGCTTGTCGGCCTGTGCGCCTCAAGGAAGCTGTAGATACTCTTCCGGCCTGTTCGCGCGCTCGATGGTCGGATCCTTAGCCTCCCTAGCGGCTTCGTGTATCGGTGTCGTTTGGCGCTCATCAAGACCAATTGTTGTTGCCGCTCGATATATTTTCGGTCTTTATGATTATCGGTATTTTCATTTCGCGTCTGGCATTGCTGCGTATACCTGAGAAAGTGTTAACTTAGTGCACGTACGCACTGAACTATAATGCTTATCTACGTGTCTTGAGTATCATTGGAGCACCAAGTCTCAGTGGCAAAAATGATGTGGAGATTAAACAAACAAACAAAGGATCTATAGGTGTGCATTTTATATATCAATGATCTTACGTTTATGAGTAATAAACTGATAGAATTTTTCCGCCGGGCGCAACATTCAAGCTGTTAATGAACTGTATAGCGGATGGGGCAGTGGGTTGCAAACAATCATATGGAGATGTCCGTTCTTCTCATTAGCCGTTTCGAAGGTGGGATATCTTCTCTGCCGTTAGATGTTGAAAAAGGCAATCATAAGATCAACGCATTACGCGTAATTCACCGTGAAGTTTAGTCGTTCTCGAACGATTCAGTACAAGATGTTGTGTTATGAATGCATTCAAGTCACAGTATTAGTTCGCAACTTAACTAGAACAGTATGTTCAATCGTTTCTTTGTAACACTGAGCCGCACTATGGTGGAGGCGCTATCACCAGGCTGATGTCCGAATGTAACCGTTTAGACACTGAGGTTTAGTTTAAAAGTTTAAATGTCCAAGTAAATTTACTCTTCCCATCACTAGAATTTAATATCGAACACTGTAAGCCTACTTGGACACTGGCTGCACTTATTTGAGTTGCAAGATACCGAAGTTCAGTTTACTGAAGCGGGGACACCTAGACACTATGAGAGGGTTACAAACAAACCGAAATGTCTCAGCAATAAGGTCCGACGAAGGAGCGGGGGTAGTTTCATTCAATGAAGCTGACTACGTTACCGAAATATCACCGATTCTATCAGGTAACTCGATGTCTTAGAAAACGGAAGAAGATGAAGACAAAACTTCGACAGAGAGAAAGCTCCTCCAGATTACCCCACTAGACGAACAACCGGACGTTATCTACACTTGAATGACAGATGCTGGCGGCGGTTTATAGGTGGTTGATTGCAACTGCTAGCGAAAATGCAACTGGAAGTTCTTGAATGGCAAGCGTTGGTCATGGAGCCTTGACCTAATACTGTCTATGGTGTAAATGGAGTATCGAATAAAATCGTACCACTACCAGCAGCAAGGACCGTCTGATGAAGACCAAGGCACGAAGTGTAAACGGTGAACTTTGCGAGGCGAATATCCTTCGTTTTTACTGCGGAGGGCAAAATCTAGCAGTCCTCGTTCTGTTAAAAAGACGATTTGGTTTCCATCCAAAACCAGCGGGTGGTACTAACGGACCGAGTAAACAATAAAAAGCTCATGGCAGAACGTTCTGCATCTAATTCCAACTGAAAGTAAATAATAATAATAATATATATTTCTCAACGCATTTGTGAGAAGCAC
>LUCH01018620.1:0-12656 GCA_013368495.1 Paragonimus heterotremus | reverse complement strand
ATAGGAATATATCTTACTTTTGAGCTGTTTGCACTGGCTCATCGCATCTGTTCATCCTGCTATGAATGCCAATGAATTTTCCAGGATATCCGTTTAGCAGTAACGTGTTCCTCAGCATTTCTTGTTCTACCTGCAACTTATTGGGGGTGTAATATGTCTGGCCCTAGGAAATAGGGTTTTAACCAAACCCCACTGATGTGATATCGGAACAAAGTTGGGGAACTGGAGATAATATCCGCCCCATGTTGCTTTGTGATGGACCGATCGCTGTAATGTTCCATCCCTACGCCTAGCGAACAGAGATAAGAAGATTAAAAAATAGATCAAAATGGGCAGTGTCTGTAAAAATCAAAATATTACCAACATACGGTTTGTACAGTAAGGCTTTGGTAACATTATCTGAGACCTGTCGTTTAATAATTCCCAAGAAGATGTCGGTTCGTGACCACGTCCATATTACCAATGTCGCCCGGCCGATGGACCTTGATGGGCTAGCGAAGGTGACGCGAGAGTTGGCAGTAATGTCCATGGCCTCAGTGGATGCAAACGACGATAGGGACAAGAAGACACTGGAAGAAATGCAGAATACAATGAAGCAACTCGCAGCGATAGTAGCTGGTTTGAGAACAGCATCACGAAAGAACGATCGACTGGAAGGTTGCTTCGTCTCTGGGTAAAAAGGTCACTGGAAGAAGGATTGCATAATCCGGCGGTTTAAGGGATCTAAAATAAAGTGTTTCATGATTGTTCTTCTTGTTGGGCGGGCCAACTGGTAATAGGAGCGATTGAGAAGAGGGTTGTACATGCAAGGGTTGACGTTGACGGAGAGATAGAACAGTGCTTGGCCGATACAGGTAAGCTATTTCGTTGGTTGCTGGTGCAGAAAGACAAGACGTAAAACTGACACCCATGATGATCAGGACGGTTGGAGGTCATAGTCTACTGGTTGACGGTGTGAAAGAGTGTGGGGTGCGTATCAGCAGCTATGTCGTAAAGCATTGTTTCATTGTGTCCCCAGAAATCAGGCAAATGATCCTTGGGGCCGAATTCCTTGCTGCAACAGATGCTGTGATTCACTTGAAGCCAAAAGTTTGTCAATCAGATATGGCTCCATGACGCTCGCTGGACAGTCACGTGATTGCGTCAGCCAGGTACACACGGCTAATAGCCCCATTTGGCTAGTCCCCTTGCTGCAGCACACGGTCGAGAAACATGCGGAAGTATTTACGAACGACGATGATCCGTACGGATTCTGCAACCGAATTGTACATAAAATATCAACAACCGGAACATTTCGACCTCACGGACCAGCAGGATACCGGATTCATTTTGAGGAAGAATTAAAAAGGCGAACACAGAACATGCTGGATGAAGATGCCATCAAAGAAGTCAACAATCCGTATGACTCGCCTGTTCTCCTGGTGAAGAAGTACAACGGGAAATACCACTTACATGTAGATTTTAGACGGCTGAATGAGGTAACACAGAACACAGTCGTACCAATACCGTCCGTCGCCGATATTTTCGATAGGCTGCAACAGGCGAAGCTGTTCAGAATATTGGACTTACGTTCCGGATACTGGCAGGTACCGACCAAACCCACGGATTGTGAGAAAACAACATTCATCTTAGGCGATAAACAGTATCAGTTCAAGCGCATGTCGTTTGGTCTATCTGGAGCACCGTTCCCATTTCGACGCCTGGTGGTTCAGTTGGTAAAGCGACTGGATAATGTGGTGGTATATGGAAATGATATCGTTATATACAGTAACATGGAATCGGAACATGTTGCTCATATAGATGCGGTCTTAAATCGCATTGAGAACTCAAGACTCTCGATCAGTTTTGACAAGTCACAACTCGGACGACCGTTGGTGGTGTCGCTGGCACACAAGGTTGGTCAAAGTGATGTCAGGCCTCTGCCGGAGAAAATATTGACAATTAGAGAGGCCGTGGCTGAAACAGTGTGGGCGTATTAAGGTGGCGGCGTGACATTGGGCGCCCTGGAGTGGTAGTCATTCCGAGACAACTAAGGTGAAAACTGGTAACAGATTATCATGAAATGGTACACAGCGAATGCACTAGTCCATACGGTCTGCTGCAACAAAGAGCATATTGGTCGACGATGAAAGAGGACGTGACAGGTTACATGCTTGCATGCCAGCAGTGTCAGTTACTCAAAAGCGACAATCGGGGATCCCGACAGCCATTACAACAAATACCAGTCTCCGAAAACGGCGAACTCTAGTCGATGGATCTTAAGGGCCCATTTTCACTGTGCGCCCGAGGTAACCAGTACGTTCTAGTCATGACTGAACACTTTACCCGTTGGATAGAAGCGAGTGGCGCTCAGGATCAAAATACATCAATGGTTGGACACATGGTAATGAAGAACATCGTAGCAAACCACGCGTCTGTGCAGACGAGCATGAGGAAATGTCCATTTCGACTGAGGTACGGTGAAACCCCTCGACTTCGGGTGGATCAGGACAGTGAAATGTGACCAGAGCGGAGCGATTCCACAAAAGAATTGGTTGCCGAGAGAGGAAGAGCCAAATGAAATCTGAATGCATCGCAGGCACACACAAATGAGCAATCCGTAACGCAACGTCTCTGCAAAATTAGAATGTGCAACCTAGGAGAACGGCGGAAGTATCGAGATCATCGGAACACGGGCGCCAGCTGCCCAGGATCAAGAAAACCTCTGCCTAAATAGAAAGGTCAGTATTTGGTAACTTCCAGACGGGGCCCAGTATGCACGATCAAGAGGGACGGAGAGACAAAACGAGTGCATGGCAGTGAGTTAGCAACGTGGCACGAAATGCCGGCGCGGCGAACCAGAAGATTAATAATCCAGATAAAGACTATTCGTCAACAGACGCAGAGGAACTAAGGAACCTGCGAAGTAGGAAGAAGATTGAATAACAGGCAGTTTCGTTGTGAGTAGTATGCTACTCAAAAGTAGTATATCACTCACAGGCGACATTCAGGGACAAGATCCGAACGCCGGGAAGAAAACGGGTAAAAAGAGACTATCGGAATAGTGCGTACGTGCTATGGGAGAAGTTCCACTGAAGCGTACGACAACGTACTGTCACCCACAGTATGTGACGTTATACCTATCTAACTGCTTGGTCTACACTGTGTCTTTTACTGTACTGATGCAGCCTCCGATTGTGTTAATCACCGTTATCTCATCTACAAAATGAAGTGGTCTGGTATTTCCAACCTAGTGATTTCTTACGTAACACGGTTTTTAAAGTAAAGGTTGGAAGCGGATTCTCTGAGGTAGGCACAGCCTTTAGTGGTGTTTCTCAAGGATCCGTTTTGGGTGATTGTTGTATGTGTGTGTACATCCATTACAGTCACCTCGTATCTGATTGGCTACTCACACACTCGCGTGATACATCGCGACTATGATTGATCCAACTGTAACTCGTTCACTGTTTTAATGTCACGTGTTACGTGCTGTTGGTGCTCGTTACGATTGCCTTGCGTTCTGATTTACGATACAACAGTGATCTTTTGTTCCTGCTGTTCGTACATGGTTTAGTGAGTGAGCTTAGCAACCCATGCTTCGTATTCGTAGACGATATGTGCAGCGGCTGCACACAGAGACCGCAGTGAGCTGTTTGGATTTAAGCGAGTTTTGTCTAACAGGCAACCGGAAGCATTCTTTCACTATACAAGGCCACTGTTCGGCCTCACCTGGAGTACTGCATGCAGGCGTGGGCTCCCTACCTACGTAAAGATATCCAGTGCATTGAGAGAGTACAACAACTCATAACTCAAGTGATTATAGGATTCAGGGGATAAACCTTATAATGACCGATTGAAGGAGCTCGAATTGTGCTCCATGGATAGAAGGAGGGTGAGAGATGATCCTATCGAGACCTTCAGAATACTGAAAGGCATAAGTGGCGTGAAGTCCACAGACTTGTTTGCACAAGTGGGTCAAATAACCATCACCAGAGGTCACAGTCTCCGACTGAATAAAACCATGGATCGTTTAAACGTATGGGCAAACTTCTTCAGCAACCGGATAGCGAATGTGTGAAACAAGCACCCATGTGAAGTAGTTCATAGCGATACGGTGATCTTCTTCCAAATGCGGCTAGATAAAGTGTGGCAGGAGATCTTTCCAGATCTTCTTTAGCATAGCGGACAAAACTTGATAGGTAGTGGTGGCATACAGCAACGTGGTAGCGTAAGGGCTCGTTTTTGTTTTGCAATCAATGTTTCAGGTTGTATCTATGACAAAGTCACGATTTAAGCATATTCACGTGCCGTAGGTATTGTAAGACAGACGTATATGGTCCAGCCTTCCATTGTAATGTATGGAGTGGGGAGCATTGGTTTTCCGGTTGTGAGGGGAGGCTGGTCGGATGGCATCACCCCATTGTTTTATGGGCGTTGGTATTGATGCATTTCTCAAATAGTAACCTATCAAACTGTAAACCTTTCAAGTCAATGTAAACCTTCCCCCTCTCCAGTCTCACGTACGGCGACGTTTTCATATGGTTGTGATGTCTGCTCGGCACAAATTGGGAACCTCCGATCAGAGACCAAACTTGAGAGACAAGCTAATAGTGGTATATTGCACGATCTTTGTTCGAACTGATTTCGCTGCATCTAATCAAGTACATACTGCAGAAATAAAAATTACAAAATATGCATAAAATTGTGACTTACGGAGAGTGTTCGGTCCAGGTATGAGGGTGTGCAACGGCGACAGTCAACCCGTTGAAATCTGTGCGAATGAGGCCAAAGGTCATTCACACAAGGCACCGGCTTCGTCCATTGTGCGTCATGTGCTCGAGACCAATCACGAGACTGGCAATCCATCAGCTTTCTGAGTCATTTTTACACACCGGAATAAACGCTTGCTTCTCTTTGCCGAGACAATTGCTGTTAAACGTCTGAAGCCGCCACTGTGTGTGCAAAAGGAACTATTCATTAAATTAGCACTACCTTGGTAGTGTTAGTGAATTTCGTTTTCTTTTCCTCATACTTGGACCGAACACTCCGTAAGTCAGAATTTACGGCATATTTTGCAATTTTAACTTCTGCAGTATGTACTCGATAAGATGCAGCTAAATCAGTCCGAACAAAGATCGTGCAACATACCACTACTAGCTTGTGTTTTCAAGTTATTTTCGGGGAAAGCTTGTTTCAGAGACCAAACTGGTAAACCGTTTAAACATCATCGTCTGCAGATCAGGAGCGGTGATACCACGGGTGGCAACTAGAGAAACACGCATTCAGTCCCACACCGCTGTCTATTCAGGGGTTGTGGGTTAAAGCAGTTCTCTTCACATTACCTACACTCCACCTCACTCCTAAGTCCCAGGTTGTCTACCGGTGTGACAGAGGGGTCGAACCAATGTGACCCCAAAAAATCATTCAATCACAAAAACGCTAGGCACGGTATCAAAGGATAAAACCCCAAATGGATGCCGTCGTGATTACAAAAAACGAGTGCAAAGTAAAATTGGTTATGATTGGTGGATATTGGTTTGTGTCAGAGATAGAATCGGACCTCCGGAGGTCCGCTAATTACTATGTGAGTTGCTGGTGACTCGTTTCTTTATTTACACGTTTTTGTTATGGGGTAACGGGTTGATAAAGTTACTTGCTGTTTAGGAAGGCCTCTCCTGTTGGTAGATTGTTTACACTGTTGGGGGAAGATGAGTGCCACATGTGTCTGTGGCAGCAAACGAAGAGAAATGTGTTATTCCGACAATCCTAGTCAAGAGGGGATGGAGTTGAAGTTGTAACTAGAGGGTTTGATGATGCCGCCTCCAGTGTCCGTCTTGTCTATCATGTTTGAGGTTTCTCGTATTGTGAAGAAAGCTTACACCAAATACCATGTATTTAATCAGTCATTGGAATTTGCGATTATGTTCATTCCATTCTCCCTTCCCTCATTCCTCTTGCCCACATAGATCACTCGATAATCAAAACGGGCTTTTAAATGGGAAAACGGAACCTGAAAAATCTGTGAATCCCTCTTCAAGTGGGCAGTCTCAGCTCTGGGTGAGGTTTTCTGGCATTCCGGTGCAAATATTCTGAACGCCCGATTGGGAACAGTTATTTCGTTCTGTGCAAATTGAACTTGAAATTGAACTATCCCTCACGCCATTCGTATACAACCATTCTGAGATAGCGACTCTGCGGAAAGAAACATTTTTACACCGATATCCAGCAACACGACTATGACTGGCTATCAGCAAAAATTGTGGTGTTGGAGCGACGGGCAAAGGTGAGGCGTAATTCACTACACGCATGATCTACATGGATTCTGGCCTGTATCCAGCACTTCCGTTGTTTGTGCCTTTCGAATAACTGGCTGAGTGTACAAGGTTAGCAGCAGCTTAAGTGCAATCGGTTGATCAACGCATGGTACACACGTTACACAGACCCTTCCTAATGTCATTGGCTCACGGTTCTGTCCGTGAAGAGGGAGCTTTCCCAGTATTCGGAATTTGGAACACTCAAGCTGATGTTTTAGGGTAAGTGAGTCTGTGCAATCTTTAAAAATGACTTCAGGAAGGGCGTTTATATTGCGTGCTATATAGTTTGTAAGAATTTAGATTTCTTTACGGATCTCCTGCAGACACAGATCACGTAGTGAAACCAATCTCACATTTCAGAATAGCTGGCACACAGTGTCTGATGTATTGTCACTTGGAGCGCTTCATTCAGCTCTTCAAGCATCATACAAGCTGTGAGTTTATATCGCTAACAAGGAACCGTTCAGCACCAGTGACCCACAACAGATGGAAAGGTTACTGATAACAAAAGTATGCAGCAGTCAAGTCTTTTCAATGTGTATGCTCTGACTGCCAGGTCTCTCCATCAATTTGTAAGTTTTTTGCAAGCGCCCGCCTCGTGGAGTGGTAAACTCTGCGACGCTCTTCGTCGCAACTATTTTTGAACATGCCACAAGGTTTTCAAAAGAATGCTGAAAAATCTAGTGGTTCACATCACGATGATTAAACCTGGGATAATGAGAATTAGCCGACTGAAGAGTTTTTCTGCAGGTATGCGTAATTTGGACCAAAGAATTTGGGTGGTGTGCAGGTGAGTTTGGAAGCTGAATCTGGCAATTTGTTTGGGTCCAGCGTGCTCCTCATTGTGTCACCACAGACACTTTGACCACATCAAATGCTTGGTTGTAAATCAGGCGGGTTGAGTCACATGGCCGGCACGCTTATATTCAACGTCTCTATCTCATTAAAAATGATCGCTTTGAGTCCATGCCTGTGACGAAGAAGGTGGGCTCCAGGTAGTCCGTCAACCGTTCGAATCACAGTTTATGCAGGAAAGGAACAGATGATAATTTGGTCACAAACTCTATCCTTACAGTTCATGCGGGGAAATATGTCACTCCAAGCTGACACAATGCCATCGACAGTGTTCTGAACTGTCGTGAACATAGCTTTATTGTTAATAAAATTAAGCTTGTAACGTTGATATATTCTCAGTTACAAAACATGTCACACCATTGCATAAATCTATTCTGTTAGGTGGTTTCACATAGACTTCGGAAGATCGCGGAAGCATTTGTTTTGCTGAACCTTACTCGGTGCGGTTGGATCTGTCAAATATGAGATCGCGGCTTGCTTCTCATATCTGAACAAAATGCTAACTACATAGCCATAAATATGGAAACATTCACCAGGGTGATGACGAACACCAACCACAGAGATTGCGAACTGTGTATTCGATAACAACTACGCAACTAGGTTTGAAAGCTGTGGCATGAACGTAAGTACACTCTTTGAATATAAAATGCACAACGATGTTCAAAATGCGGTGAACAAGCGAGGAGAGTTACAACACCATATTTGTCCGTGTCATTTGACGCTGTTGACACTCACAGAAACTCGGTTCAGGGGTTGGTCTCGCGCCCTAAAGTGGTGCGTCCTGGACAGCGCTTCTTGAATTATGACAGTTCGAATACATGAGGTAAATGCGGATTGTTCGTACATATACGAGAAGGAGTTGTAGTTTCAATCAATGTGGCGACTCAGAACACAAACGACTACCAAGAAAGTGCAGAACAAAACATTCTACCGAGAATTATGAGCAGGTTGATGTTACCTACGGGACTCCCAAATCGCAACCAATCTCGCCACTGAAATAGATTCACCCAGACTTAGTGGAGAAACATCTTCTCGTCAGAGGCCAAGTTACTGAACCACAGACTGGCTAGGAACTGCAGTGTTATGTGTAACCCACGGATGACCAAGCGAAAAAAAATAACTAATGCATCATTAAAGTCCTCTTTGTACCGACACATCGGCATGTCTACCAGATGGCTCGGCGACCAAGAATCCATGATGGATCCGGTGTTCACTTCAAACTCGTCTGGTACCCATCGCATTGATCATTTTCCATGAGTGAACACTAGTGAATGTGAAGTCATTCATGGTTCGCTGGAGAAAACCCGACAATAGAAAAGCAGAGATGGTAACAGGCCGGAATGTTTTGGGGAATACCGTTCACTGAGCTGCCAGGAAATACGAATTCCCCTGTGTGTAGATATGGAGATGATCCAAATGTTGACAGTGAATGAAAAAAATGGTAGAGGGCTTATGAAAATCAGTGGAGATTTTGCCCCAACTTGACTTATCTGGTAACGCCGTGGAAGTCGGCCATGTTTCACTCAAGAGCAGGCCCCTGGCTTGGACACATGAATCGGGCATGGAGAGTAGTATGTTCCACTGAATGTGGATACAGACACTACGAATGTGCTGGATATCACTGTATGGCATCATAGACTTTGGAAATGTTAAGTGGTGGTTTCTGATCTACCCACATCTCACATATCGTGGAGACGTGCTCTCAGATTACCTAATTGGTATTGGTCGATTGAGGGACATATGAGTAGCTGGTGCATTTCTGTCATTGTACTGAACATTACACGCAATGGGAATGACCTGACTACGTGGAATGCACACACTCTCACACGAAGGATTAATTTTAAAATACGGAAATGTAAATGCATATAACAGGATTAGCGATCCATGGAGGTTACCCATAAACCATAACAGTAGGTAGTTAACCAGTACCCGAATTTAACCATACAACTGATAATTCAGATAAACTGTTTGCTCTCCCGACTGGAATAGGTGCGCCAGACTTGTTGTTGGCTCGGTGTGTTACTCGTGTATTCCTTGGATTGACAACGAGTTGAACATCGGTCCGCATGTTTGTAATTTAGGCTTTGCAAAACCTATTCGGACTGCACAACGTTAGACGTGACTGAATCAACATCTCTGCAGGTTTGACCCAACATGACCATTTTGTGCATACTCGATCGACTACATCGTGGTCAAGACGGGCGGATCCAGTTGAAAACATCAACTTTGTTGATAATGCTTATCAGTGTTTTAACTACCGATCAGTAGTCGCAAAATTGCCAATACTCCTTGGTGGCCTTATTCACATTGAGTAGTGGCTTTCATGTGTGAAAATTACGAAACAGTTAATGGTACCGTATCACTGAGCCGGAAAGGGGAATTTTCTTGTATGGCTGTCCGAAATATTTGTTTTTCTCTGTGAATGGCCAAAATAAGGTAGTCGATCAGTAAGTTCTCTCGTTTGGCTATTTTAGTAGTTAACCACAGTGTAGCGAGGCCACAACCATCCATGGATGACCAACTTATTTGCCCATACAAACTTGTTTATACTATCCACGTTGATCAGCTTCATTCGCGTTTTGACAACTCAAGGCAGAGCTGATGTTGTGAGTTTCAGGCTAAAGTTTCCCACGCCAAATCAGACTAGATTCTGTCAAATGGAAATCAGATGTGATTTATACGGACTGGATTTGCAAAACATAAGGGTTATCTGACCATTCAGTGGTTCGCACTGTGTGAGAATATATATGAACTTATGTATGCATAATTTGTAGCAAAACGGAGGCATTCGGTTACAAAGGCAGTAGCTCTTTGCAAATACTATCAACGATCAGACAGTTGCGTGGACAACAGTGCACGTAACGGAGAATAAGCGTCCCCAGCGTTAGTGTATGAGCATGCGGTAGTTTGATGAGGAGCTTGTATTGTTTATCTGTGAACGATTGAACAATCTATCTGTGAGCCTAACGGGTCCGGGAACACCACCTAGCTTGGCTCAACAGTAGAATAACAAAATCTGTCAACAGCGCCATACTATCGCACCTGGTGGATTCCAAACATTATGTTAATGTGACGGATGCATTTCGCCCAATCTACCGTGTTAAGGTCACCCAGTCGAGGGCGATGATGCATAGAATTCTGTCCACAGCAGAAGCTATTGGGATTCGTCTGTTTAAACGACCCCTGTGTGTTCAGAAACGTTTTGTTCAGACTTTGGATCTGCGTTGGTCATCCCCGCACCCTGTTAGTCTGTCAAGAGCCACTGTTCAAATGGGTACTTGATGCAGTGTGACATTGAATTGACTGACTTCATAGGCCACCCGTCCATGTTTACGTCACCCTTCAGGAATCCCCTGTAAAATGAGACGTAAACGAGATGTATTTAGCTTGATGATGAATCATTGAAGACGAGCTGGTTCGCTATACATTGTTTTTGTCGGAGAGGGTTCAAAATGTCAACCAGTCATTTTACTAGCTCATGGTAAGGAGAACGATTCTTTGCCAAAATCAGCCGCATGGAAATGCTTGATTTGTGGGTTGTAGGCAGACCATAGTGTTGTAGAATCATGATATTTCCAGGTTTTAACATGCGATATTGTTGTTCATTGATGAAGCCATACAATATAATTATCTGTGACTCGCGGGCTATCTGTTTCACCACTGACAGAACACTGTCTGGTGTTTTTGCAGGTCTGAATTTGCTAGAATCCGCGAGAATTTCTTCCACTATTTTTCATATAGTATTGGTGGTTCATTAACACAGCACTGGTTCCCATGTTTGGCTTCAGAATTATAATATTGTCATCTTTCTTCCAGTGTTGAAAAACATCCTGATGTTCACCAATTAGACAACAATCTACCCAGGTCACTTACTACAGGAGCAGGGAGTGCAGGTTTGGGAAATTTGAGACATTGAGTCCCTTTTAGCCATTTCAATATAATAGCTAAAAGACAAAAAATGCAGTATAACTTCATCCACTTTGCCCATCCTCATCAGTCGTAAACGTGTGACTTGCATGAAAGTAAAACCAACAATGAAACGGTTAAAAGTACAAATCGGGTTGGATCGTGATTGACACTGACGACTAAACCCACGGTAAACAAAAGTTGACGGTCAGTTGTTTTTGTGTGTAGAGCACTGGCTGTCGACGGCTGATCAACAGTGCTTCAATATACTTGAAAATATGTGAACCGTGGGTGTTCATCAAAGTCGTGAACGATGATGCTATATTAACACTGAGACCTGTGGTCGATAAGTGAAGCTGAGTTTCGTCCTCGCTGAGTATCACTCGTTCGATTTGGTGCAGCTTCCTAATTACCTTAAGTAACACGGGGTATTTAGTTATTGTTGACAAAATATACATAGCTGATTTCTGTGCCGTCAGTCATTGACAGTCTGTGTTTTGGACAGACATCAAAACAGAATGTTACACAGGATTCTATTCCCAACTGCTCTCCAAAACCATCGATCCTCAAACCTGCTCGCACAGTTTTGGTATCTAAAAGCCCAGGTCTCTGCGGACACCCTACGTTCCCTAGTTCAAACACGTCGACGGTTTTCCGTCTACGGCCTAGACTCCCGTAGTTGATGAATACAAATGGTCTGAGTTTCATCACATTAAAATGCGTTGGCTATGACGGGACAAACCCAATTACAAAATACGTCAGCCAACGTACATTAGTGTGGCCAGGTACTAATGTCGCATCATTGGGTAAATCGGCCGTATGTGTACAGATTTCTGTTACACAATGCAACTGAGATCATCTATTGTTTCGAGCACGCAAAAATCTGCCGTCCTTCTCTAAATTATCAGAATGTTATTGAACATACTGGACAGTTCAACTTGAGAAACCCGCACACTCACAAGTTGGATTATCCAATGCGCTTGAAACATTACATACAAGCCTCTGTGGTTGTCATCATGTTTGACAGTGAGTCGTTTCCAAACTCGTCTAATTGTGCACTCATATATATCTACAGCTGCCAAACAATGTGCTCCCCAAATTCAAATAAAGTATGTATCTCACTGTTGCAACCGAATCAGACTTCAAACGGTTGGTCCAGTTGGACGCAAATGCATGAGAAATGCGACGCTCCATCAATCAAAAAGCATGTCTCTAATTGAAGCCATTTTCAGAGTCGCTCTGCATAAGTTACGGGACAATTATTCAAAATGTTTTCAATCAAGTCCATCAACACTGATGGTTATTGTGCATTTCATTGATATGGCTAAATAAATTAGACAACAGGTTCTGGGCGCAATCGTGATCCAGTAATTGCTGATTATATAAAATTATTCCAAATAACGTTTTGACTTATTTCACTGGAGGAAAACGAAGACAATGAACATTGAAATGGTTCCACTATATGCATATCTATCAGAATGCTGATTAGTTATTTTTGAGAATTCCGCGTTGCCACAAGTGCACGTCCGTTGCCTTTTCTCGAAGCCATTTTATCCACACCTCTTAAGGTCTGCCTGCATTTATAATCCATGCGATTCAATT
>LUCH01018619.1:0-12939 GCA_013368495.1 Paragonimus heterotremus | reverse complement strand
GCTTTGACCGTAATCCACAGCCTTGTTGAGATATTCCTGAGAGTGTTGGAATAATCACGCCTTCAATTAGGTCATCCATCCTATTTCGGCTGCCACGTCTCGCCCGTTGGTCTGATCCGGTCGAGTGATGACTCATCCAGTCGCACACGCCGTCCTCCATCCGCTCGCTGCGGGTTTTTGAACGCACCTTCCCCGTGTGTTGAGGTATTCCGCCGAGAGTTGGAATGTTCGCAATCCCTACCTGACAGTCCACCACAATATCTGCATGTGTTCTCACAAACAATAGTTCAGCTGCTGTCGAAAACGCTTTCAATAATGCCCCCCTTTTATTTTTAAAGACGAGCTAAAAACTCGGACGTCATTGTGTTTGTTAATGAGATGGACACACAACTTTACCTTTTACGCCAAAAGAGATGGTTGAGTGACATATTTGGTGTCCGGGTGCGATGCAGTGACAACAGCGACCGGCTGTTACAATTGTGCGTACCTTATCGACACTGTATATCGTGTTGCGCATTTTGGGACAAACGACGATAATGAGTCGAGTTTGGAGACCGGCCAGTGCAATCCAACTGTGAAATGAACCTTACCGTACGGCAGCCAGCTAACATCGGTGCTAATCCGATAAAACTAACGGTTCATTTTGGAGTAGCCATCATGGCCAAGTGATCGGACATCCCTGAGGAACACCACTAGATGTGATGAACATCTGGAGAAGTTGCCCACAGATTCTTATCCTGATTGCAAAATTAAGCACACAATGATCTTAACATATTCACGTGTTTCTCTGGAACGGTGGCAGTATGGAATCACGAAGAGGACAAGAAACTTTCAGTTCATAGACATTCGCGCACATATCTGTTTCTCACCTTAATCGGAAGATAGGGAAACATCCAACCATCCCGGTAATCCACCGAGTCTGACGCACATACGGGTCAGTTCAGGATAACGAGTCAAAGACACTTTAGTAGGCCACATATATGTATGGTTCAATTGGTGTTACAGAGGTTGTGACGCACTGGTTCATGCAAATTGGAGTTGGAGTATGTGGTAAATTCGATAAGATTCTCCACACCAGAACGACGCTTTCGTCTTTTTGTCTACCATACGTCCTTTTGTTAAGAGCAAAAAATATGAGCTCATCTCAGTTTTATTAGTTCCACTGACCTTTTTTAAAATGCCCCAGTACTCCCCCAATTTGAAGCTTCATCGGTTGGATTGTTTAGCTATCACAGACGTCCCAAAATGTTACATCGAGAAAAATTATACAAGTCTATGTTAACTTCCGCCTAATGGTTCATGCTCAGCGAGGTCAGTGATTAGGTTGATGACTTGACAACCGGAAGTGCCTACCCATCGCACACACATATAGAACCAGATTAACCATGTCACGGAGTTGACGTTTTTGTATGTCATTGGCGTCAACCATCAGGTCCACAAGTCCAAAAGACTAGTCCATCACATGACTTTGTTGTCTGTTGAATCGAATTTGCCAGTGAACGTGAGAGTGATGGAAATGAACAGTGGACATGATTTATAATCACAATAACAATGACAAAATCATACTGCCACTAGAAAAACTGAACCTTTTACTCCTTCAGTGAATATTTCGTGAGGCGCTGGCGCATCGTCCTAACTTTTTGGGCAGTTAGTGGAGGCAATATGGCTCCCATTAATCGCCGAGAGCCAGTTGACAATGAAATAATTATTGGTGGACATTTTTCAAATTAATTCCACTTCTGGTGGTTCTAAGTGATAAACCAACGTCATTTGTCCTATTGACAACAATCGGTTCAACCGGATTTAGTGTCCATTTTCGGTTCAACGGGCTCATAGATTGAGACGATGAGGGCGAAAGTCATGCAAAAATCAGCCTGGTGGGCAAGTTGGAGAAGGACTCAGTCCAGGGTATGTAGAATGCGAATATGATTGACTGCATTCAACATGGTCGGTCTCATTCACACTGGCGTGTGGATAACTTGCAGTTACACAAGATCTGAAAAACGTTCGAGTGAGGGAATCAAGTCTACTGAAAAGTATTTCACTGCAATTCGACGAGCGTGCAGCTCGCATAAAGCACAAGGGACGTATAAGTAAGTCGGTGCAGCCACCGTGAGCTGATGTATGGTCCCCATTTATCACCATTCCAGCAAATTTCAGAATGTTGGCAGTCATTAGATTAATCTTTATATCTGACGTTCTGTTTCAGCTCAGAGGCATAATCGGCCCTAAGTTATTCTCTTGTTCAGATACACAATCTAACATTATCAAGGTGATGCGAGGTCGCACCGTTATGAAGGGGACCTAAGATTTTACACACCGCCGCATTCAGCGGCACTCTGTTTAAGCTACACTAGTTGCCCAACGTGTCAAGATTGTACGCTGGATTCATCACAGGAGCCACGAATGACTCTCCAGAGCTTTGTGTCGTCTGCATACAACAGAACGCTCGGAAATAAAAGTGATGGTATTTCATTGACCCATAGGATGAAAGCAACAGTCCTAAAACTGATCACTGCGGCACTCCACGTGGGTTCTTTTTGATGGTTGACTAAGTATCATTAACTCGGATAGAGAAGTTGCGTCCACTCAGATACGCCTTCAACCACCTGAGCAGTCTCTCTCCAGCTCCGTACCATTGCAGTTTTGAAAGCAATATACTGTGGTACTGTCTGCGACTTTTGAGGAGTCTAGCAGGATAATGTCTACTCAGTCCTCAGAATCATCTGTTCTAGTCCACTGCTCATGAGCAGTTATTAAGTTGGTAACGCACGAGTGGCCATGTCTGAAACCGTGCTGTTGAGGGGTTATCATTCCGAGTATGTGGAGATGTTGTCGGACAGCGTCATCAACAAGGCTTTCAGTCACCAAGAACAGATACTGGGAAGGGAAGTGGGTCTGTAGTTGAAAACCAAGTTTCGTTCATCGCCTATGTGGAGGGGCATTACTTCACATTGCTTCCAGTTAGCAGGCAGTTCACCTTTCTCTAAGGACTCCCGACGCAAGTCACTTACGACTGCAGCCAGGCTATCCGCACAATTTTTAGCGACCTTGGTAGTATGTCGTTAAGACCCTGAGACTTATTAGGGTGCCATTTTTTCAAGCTTTGCAAGAACAGTGATAAGACTAAGACCTACGTCGGTGGGGACAAAGAGGGCACTGGAAGTAGGAGTTCCGCGATTAACCGGGAAGGTGGCCTCGGCGGCATTTTCCAGGAACACCTTTTCAAGCGTTGTTGTTAGTCGGGCAGACTAGGAATGCTCGGTTTTACCAAAGCGTTTCTAGACAACTGCTTTAACTGGGCTACCGCAAAGGACTGTAGTTTGAATCCGTCGCAACGAACAGTCTCGTTACACTTGCTTCTTATGAGCCTATACTGACTGTAAACTTACGAGGTATGCGTTAAATTGAATTGCATCCAGGCATAACGCCTGTAACAAACAAATTTGTTCGTATACTTACAAATACCATGGGACGGCTTAGTACTTTTACTGATTCTTAGTGGAACGAATAAGTTAGTCGCTGTGTCAATAGTGGCCTTAATGTAGTGCCAGAATACTCCCACAGAGGGTGAAGACAGTAAGTTCTGGAAGCCTGTTTGAAAGTAGTCGTTCAAACTTACGTAATCCTCCTTAAAGTTGTTGCGTAATACTGCAGGATCAACTACTGCTCTAGAAGAGGGATAAATAAACCGGAACAAAATCAAAGCGTGATCATTGCAACCTACAAACAGTTCGATGCTAAGGTTCTCAAACAAACCAGGCTCGCTAGTGAAGACTAGGTCTAAACTCGACGGTGCAAAACCCTGGCGCTACCGAGCTGGACCTAGTGCACTTTCAAATAAACCAAATTCAACAGTTGTCTGTAGAAACAACGAGGCAGAAGAGTCCCAACCAGAGTGTACGTTCAACGCTTTGAAACTAATAACCGGGTGATTAAAATTGCTCAGTATTGAAATACTACCTGAATTCAATTCGATGGCTCTGTGTAAAGTCGCGGCTAGGTTGACGTACAGTCACATGCGGGCGGGCGGTCTACAAGGGCTAAGGCAAGGAGCTTATTAGAACAAAAACGGATGCTTACTCAAATGGACTCGGGCACAAGACTTATGATTATAAGTAAAACTACCGAACGTGAATGTTTAAAAAAGGAATAGGATCGATAAGCGGGATGGCGGAGTAGCACTGTACCTGTCTAATCGTATAGACCACGTGGAATTAGACGATCTTATATTTCGTCTTGTACCCGAGTCCATTTGGGCACGCATCCGCAAGACATAAGGGACTTATATGTCCCTTATATATTACGGGAGCCACGTCCCTGTAATTGCCATAATGTTAGCTCTCTTTTCCATGTGGAGCAACTTCAGCTCCGAAAGCCTGTTGACCAAACTTGAAATGCAGGTGTACATACACCTCCAGTCACTTTGGTTAAGTGCAAATACCCCAGATGTTACAATCTGATTGTCTATTGCCGTGACCCGTGTACGAGTGACTACTGTTAGTGGAGCTGACGGTTTAGTTACAAATGGACTGACCGACTCGCAAGGAGTCGGCGAGAGCAAGTTCCTTGAGAGAACTTGCTCAGGGAGCTCCCTGAGCGCCTACCAGGAAGACAGTAAACGGTCATGTTGGTAGTCTAAAGTAGAACCGAAGGTTGGACGTAGTAAGTGCAGCTTAACGTGCAAAGCGCGTAATCGCGAATGAAGTCTGAGTGTAGCTTTCCGACTGTCACATGAGCGTCACAATTTGTCCCACTGTTACACTCAAACTACACTCAAACTCCGTGCACCGATTAACAGCCAAATTCGGGACCACAACAATAGTGGCACCTTCTACGAAAGGTCACTGGCGAAAGTCGGAAATACATCCCTCACAAAGAAGCGATCTACTCATAATATGTGGACAGTATGGATCCATATTGTCCACATATTGTGATTCAACAAATTATTATATAATGACTATTATATAATGACTATAATATAGTAGTCTCGAAACTGCTATAATGATCTACTGAATCACGATTCAATAGGGTGCACCCTAAAAATTTCTGTTGCAGGAAACTCGGATGCATCGGGCGACTAGGGTGATGGTTGTTGTTCCCCGATGGGAACTTGAACATGATACTGCGCAAACCAGATACGCTGATTAGATTATCTACGCGATAATTGACTGTCCAAAACGGAAACTATTGGAAGAACGGTGGACGAATAACGCGAATGGAAGCCTCTTCTGATTGGCCCCAACACTGCGAATAACAAGAACCAATGAGAACACGGACAAATCAGACTCCAGATAGGCATTATATTTAGTCACCAGACTGCGAATTAATATGAGAAACTGGTCTGTATTTATAGAAACTCATTGACCTTGCGATGGCGTGGGCGCGCGAAGAAATATTTGAATCCCACGTTGATGCCTATTTCAGACTGGCATTCTACAGACACTGCAGACCGGCATTCTCCCTAACGCATGGAAAGAGGCGACGGTCACGCCCACATTTAAAACGGGTGACCCGCACTCTCCGGCTAGCTATCGGCCAATCAGCCTCACTAGTATTCCGTGCAAGAAAATGGGGCGCTTATTAAAGCGTGCCATCCTTAGCCACTTCTTATCAAACCGTCTTTTTTCCTCTACCCAGCATGGCTTTCTTCCCAATCGGTCATGCATAACTAACACGCTTGTTTTCATGGACAGTCTGACGGAGGCCAGAGACAATGGCCTCATCTCAGATGCCACCTTCTTCGACTTTGCCAAGGCTTTCAACCGTGTCCCACACGGCCCCTTGTAACACAAACTGGAAGCCTATGGTATTCAAGGAGAGGTTCTTCGCTGGATTGTCTCTTTCCTCGATAATAGGACGTTCAGGGTTAAAACCGGAACAGAACTTTCATCTCCTTCTCTCATTTCTGCGGGAGTTCCTCAAGGGTCAGTGTTAGGTCCTCTGTTGTTTCTGATCTACATCAATGACCTTCCGGATAATATTTCCAGCAACGCCCTCCTGTACGCCGATGACCTAAAAATCTGGAATGCCACTGATCCCAGTGCACTACAGATTGATCTTGACGCGATTAAGCATTGGTCGGACGATTGGTGTCTCCCACTAAATGACAATAAGTGCGCTCATATGTCACTCGGTGGAGACTCCGGCAATGCCTTTGTGATTCACAGTGCATTGGGCACAGTAGATATTACGAAAATCGATCTGAAGAAAGATCTGGGCATCTGGTTGTCGTCTAACCTATCTTTTGCGCATCACCACGAGATGGCGGCGAAAAAAGGGTTTGCCTCTCTTAGGATGATTAAGCGCACTTTCCCCCGTATAGACAAGAAAGCGTTCCAAACGCTGTACGGGGTTTATATAAGACCGCTCCTGGAGTATGCTAATCAGGTCGTGTATACCGGTCTGAAGAAAGACATACTAGCTGTTGAGCGTGTCCAGCGCGTGGCTACCAAACTTGTCACAGGCCTGAAAAACGTCGCGTACGAGTCTCGACTTGAAATTCTTGACCTATACCCACTTGAATTTCGACGGC
The DNA here is from genome assembly GCA_013368495.1 of Paragonimus heterotremus. Taxonomy (NCBI): domain Eukaryota; kingdom Metazoa; phylum Platyhelminthes; class Trematoda; order Plagiorchiida; family Troglotrematidae; genus Paragonimus; species Paragonimus heterotremus. The sequence goes on along the minus strand of LUCH01018619.1, from coordinate 6,404 downwards.
TCCGCGGTGATTTAATTTTCACACACTTCCTCTTTAGAGTAGGCCTCGTTGATCAGTTCTTCACTGTATCGAATGATGACGGACGGCGGGGACACAACAGGAAGCTGTTCAAGCTTCGTCCTAGGACCTCTCTCAGACAGCAGTTCTTTTCCTATAGGGTTGTTAACTTCTGGAACAGCCTTCCTGCTGAGGTCGTCAGTAGGGCATCTAGCGACGGCTTCAAATCACTACTTGACTCGCATTTTCTAAAAAACATTTTATACGAGTAATCTTAGCTTGTTTTGTGATATTTACTATAATTCCCAAGAGCGGTGCTACACCCTGTTTTCCATGAATGCCTTACATATCACAGACGCCCGCTTGAAATTGAACAAGAAGAACTGACTGGATCCGGGACCCTTGTGCCTCTGCCTCGAACCCGTGTATCAATCGCTGAAACACTGAATCGCTGAATCAGCGAAGGCTTACGATATCTGATTTCTCACAGCAGAATCGTATTCTACGCATCAGGTTTGCTGCCGCCCCAACACAGTCCCATCCGTTGAAAACCATATTAGACCTCAGCCGCAAAACATTCAATTCTCAACCGTTTTGATGTGTCCAGGTAGGTGAGGTGGTTAGGTCTAGGCATTCTTGCTAATCTAGTACAGATAATATCCCTCAGAAAATCTAATCACTGATGAATCGCCATTCGGAGGGATCATCCTGTGACGACGATGTCGACTCCGACACTCCATGTATGATTAGACTTCTGCTCGAGTTGTCAAAGGGATTCTCCAACCCTCTTTTCTTGATCCTTTCTAGATATGAAAGGTCAGGTTTTAGGCGTGCGTGCGCCGTAATTGAACCTCGAAGTAGGTGAGCACCATCTCAGTGTACCAAGGGCTTACGAATGTTAACTTCAGTAGACGGGGGAATAGCGTTTGAACAGCCCGTTTACACCGCGGAAGCCATCGAAGTCTAGCTGACTTGCAACACTCCCCCAGTCGTGTTACGGTACATATTTCGAACCTTAACTGGCGATCCTGTTACTCACACTCAACCAGTGATGTCACCAGTGATTCTGCAAGAGTTAGAAACAGTTACGCTGTATGGGTTACCAGCGAGCTTTGTGTGTGTGCCTATGACAAACTGAGCCTTAGTGTCTGTGAGGCGGCTCACTTACCTTGTCTTTCCCATTCACTTTATTAAGAGACTCTGGTCCACTGACCAACGAGCTTTCCACCAAGAAGGATTAGCTCCGCCGGCTGTTCTGTTGTTACATGTCCCCCACACGCAGTGATTAACAGTGGAAAACTTAGAAGTGATACTGGATGGGTACATATTGAAGGTAATCACTTCAGCGTCTTTAGTAAGTAGCTAGAATTCAGCGGTTCCGATTGAAGCGCAGAAGCTCTCACGCAGAAGTGAAGGAGTAAAAACTGACGCGGCAGGATTCAGAACCGCATAGGTCTGAAAACAGGCGTTAATCGTCGGGCGATCAGCTGGTGGGTAGTGTCAACATTTTGGCAATTATTCGTTCCACGGGACTCGCCTCGGAGGTCGTTCAAAATTCAAAACGGTCCTATTGGCGCCAATCCTCGATTTTTAACATTTTTCCAAATATTATAATCGGAATTTCAGGCAAATTACCCACAGTACCTCAACTATAAATGAGCGTCGTTGATAGAAAAATTGGAATACATTGAATAAGTCCCAAAGGCATTGGCTTGGTGATGACAATTTTTCCCACCATTTTCGCGAAAATATCGCGTTCGCTATAGACACATGGTCGTAGTCTGTGAATTCATCGGGATGTAAACGGCGTGAACGAGCAAAAATCAGAGGGTCACGTGTTACAATATGACGTACCACATTGTGTCTAACCGTCTCTGTACGTGAGCACAGCCGAGTTAACGAAGGGAAATCCTTCAGTAGTGCTGCGAAGGACGGTGTTGGTGGATAAGAAGGCCGGACGCCGATTGATGAAATCGTCGATTGGACGCCGTTCACTGTGCACGCAGTGGTGTTGTCAATTAGCTTGCGCTTCTTGGCATCGACGGAAAGGTTGAAATGTGCCAGGAAGCCGGCGCCGATCAATGGCGTTTGGACTTCATCGAGCAGGAATATCCATCGAAAACATCACCGGAGACCAAGATCCACAGTGCGAGAGTGTTCCCCATAGGTTTTGAAGTGACTTTGATTTGCAGCCTGTCAAGTATACTGGGCAGACTGAAGTCGACCATATGTTTGCGGTGAAATGTCGCTGAGCTTGGCTCCGGTATCGATAAGGAACCACAAGCCGGTCGAACGATCTCTGATGAAAACTTAGCGACTGGTCTCTGCTGGGCCGGCGACACTCGCTGCCGTTACTGGCTGGCCTGCCAGTTCGAGGGTGACGGGCGGCGGGTTCGGAATACACACGGTTGGGTGCATTTCTTCGCTAGGTTTCGGAAGTTTTGGTGTTACCGACACCACCTTGGTGGACTGCGGAAGTTACATCGTGCAGATCGTGCACGGTTTCTGGACGGATGCTTTTTCAGCTCATTGATCTGCATGGCTATACTCTCCATACGATGACACATCTTTATCAAAAGTTTTAGATCATTGTCAGTACTTGAGACTGAAGGGGAGAACGTGGGGACAGATATGGTTGCGGCACGCATAGGTTTTAGGGGAAGGTTTCTGATACCCTGTCCGCATCTTCTGCCAATTTTTCAATTGAGCTATCCTCATCCATGGCGGCCAAAACATGCTGCACCACAGAAGGCAACTTTTCCGCCCACAGCTGCTTCGAGATGGCGTCATCGAACTCCCGCGAGCCTAAAAGGCCTCTCATATAACGTAACAATTGAGATGGGGACCAGTCGCCTAACTCGATTAAATTGAACAAGTCATGAAGCAGTATAGCTCCTGACTTCCCAGTCCGTCCTATGATGGTGTCTTTTAGAATGGTATAGGGGAAATCGGACGGGACTGATTCCAATAGGTCTTCCACTGCCGCAGCAACATCAAAAAGAAGAGATTGCTCCAAGTATGATAATTTTACTTTCTCCGATGTTATCCGCTTGGTGGGTAATACGGCCTCATTCCGGTGGAATGAATAGTCGAGGATTTCGGGCAATGTACGTAGACGATTTTCAAGCAACGCCGAGTTCGGATTTAATGTCAATATTCACAGAGTCGTCAAACATAACCACAAATTCAAAGATGGATGGGGAAATGTTCGTAAAAAATAAACGGGCTGAACAATTTTGTAATGTATTAAAACATTATACAAAATTCAGGTGTGAATACGAGATCAAAAGGGTGATGAAAATGGAAGCGATTGACTCACAATAGTTCGTTAAGGTACGTCGGTCTAGAATTTCGCTACACCGAATGCAGTATCCAATGGATACAATCTGTCGTGTTGTTCCTAAATAATCTTGGAGGCCACAACTGAGATAATTCGGAGGACAGATAAATAAGAAAATTTTGCCGTAATGGCCGGTTGGTTCCGTTCACTTATATCTCTCCAAAAATCTGTTTACTAGCGATAGTGGACTCAGAGAGGACGCAGGGGCCGCGACCCGAGAAGCGTGATTTTTTGTATTTATTAATTTTTGATTAGTTCGATTAAGTTGGTTTCAACGTCAACTGGGCATACGAAGTTGAGGAAAGTGAAATGTGTGAACAACTATGAGAATCATGAAATAGAATGTAGTGTACAAAACGCTACAGTGTTTGACGGGAGAGAGGTACACAACGGTTTGCCATAAATTGAGGATTGGAAGCGAAATGTTTGCAGTAAACTAACCCAAGCTTAGTTCGATTCACCTGACAATTCTAAGTCCATCAGAAACTCCGCCATCATCGGGCCATGCTCCCTGATTTTTTGGTTTATTTCTGCTGCTTCGGGTTTCAGTTCAAAATATCTCCGGAAAGGGAAGTATACTTTCTGATTTCAATGGAAACCTGCCGTTATCCAGTCCCAGCTATACTGATCAGCCCGCGTGCCTAAACCACAAGTTCAACTAACTAACAATCTCTTAAAACCCCACACCCCTCTGTTCGGAACCAATTCAGTCTCCACTCTCCCCGAAGTGATAAGCCACTGTAGTCTCTCTTTCATTTCATCGAGTTACTGTTTCTCAGTGCTTTTCGTCCACATTACAGTTCGGTGCCCAGTAACAAGTTTGGGATAGCTATTTTTGCCTAATTGCTGACAGAAACCGCAGACGTTTCAGTTTATTATCTGGTATATGGCTCTTCGAAACCGCAAATCTCAGGTAGCCAACAAAAGTGGAGACTGTTTGCCTCAAGTGTACTAAATCTGTGAGCTCTAACCAGCACGGACTATGTCACGGTTGCCAACCCTGGACTCACTGTATACGAACCCCGTCACGGCAACTGTCCGTTTCACGGGATTCGCCTCGGAGGTCGTTCAAAATTCAAAACGGTCCTATTGGCGCCAATCCTCGATTTTTAACATTTTTCCAAATATTATAATCGGAATTTCAGGCAAATTACCCACAGTACCTCAACTATAAATGAGCGTCGTTGATAGAAAAATTGGAATACATTGAATAAGTCCCAAAGGCATTGGCTTGGTGATGACAATTTTTCCCACCATTTTCGCGAAAATATCGCGCTCACTATAGCCACATGGTCGTGGTCTGTGAGCACAATATGGTGCACAAAGCATCATAAGCCTACACCTGTATTGAGTGGGACGGTTACAATCGATTTCTACTTTTCGTCTCTATATCAAGTTTCAGAATACCGTTTAATAACGCGGGATGTATGCGGGATGCTTGAAAAGGCTGCTGTTTATTTTTGAAATATGTATGGTTACAAGACATAAGTATACATGGAGGTAACGGAATACTGCATAGAAGTTGGCCGATATAAAGGACTCATTAGATCGATGTAGCCAATGTACGACATTTTAAACCGGTAGCAATATAAGCGGTCGCGTGCGCTCCCTGAGAGCACAAATAACCGGGATTAAAGCGGGTTGAAATCTCTACATTTTCTATATAGCAATCAATACTTCATACAACATGATATTAAGTATCCTTGAACGTTACTTTATTGACATGCCATTTTCCAGAACTGACGGTTCACTCTGTTCAGTGATAAACGACATAAACTGTTTTGTTTTAAACGCCAGTAATAGCCGTGTAGGCGCAATGGAAACAACCATATCATGGCATCACTTCCAACCATTTCCAAGAACAACGTCTTATCGCCCGGTATCCACCCGGAATCTTGCAAACAATAATAAATAGTATGAATATCGTATAGACAAAGAAGCTGGAAATTTTGTCATACATTTTCTCCATCAAATGTGTTAGTGTTCTGGTTGAAATGCAATGCCAACATCGTATGGTTGTATATTTCCATTTCGACCACATCTTAAAAACGCAACAACATCAAGCACTCTCAGGTCATAGGATGACTATTTCACCTCAATAATTGCAATAATCGCATTGAGAAAACTTGAAAAAGTAGGCTAACTGCAATAGCGGAATATTTTTGGGCGTTGGCTATAGCTACATGGTTCTAGTCTGTGAGTTCATTAGGTTTCACAAAGCCCGATAGCACAAACTTGGGTATAATCTAACTTATACTTGCCCTAAACCGGGCATTCAAATCTGGTTTCCAAGTGCGTTGGTGAGACACAAAATCCCAGTTTGAATACCCGGTGAGTACCCACTTGAAAACCGGGTTGAAATATCCACCTCAGTGGGTTTTCCAACCCGGTTTACAATTCACTTGAAAACCAGGTTTCCGAAAACCTTCGCTGTATTACATTGCACCGTCTACTCTGAAATCTTTGTTACTAAACGGTTAAGCTAATCAGCTGCACGAAATCTACCGGTAACACGTACCAAATTACCGGAGAATCCCTTTCTAGGAAGCTAAGTAAAGCAAGTGGTGCATACTTACATCTTACTCCATGTGCCGTACAGAACCAGAATATACCGTTGACATGGGGATATTATATGGCAAATAGTAACAAATTGATATGATTCATTCACGAATGCGTCCGGATTGATGTCGGAAATTCCAGTGAACTTTTGCAACTGGCACTTCTGTCAAAAATCAGGTGTTTGCCACGCATCGGAAGTGGAATATCTCAGATAATAAGTAAAATACAACAATAACATATTCGGACAATCTGGTAGAGAACTTACAGTTGTTTCAGTAAATGAAGGATTCCTTCATGAATACGCCCGGGGTGATGTCGGAAATCCCAATTTAATCAAATAAATTTCACTTCCCTCATTCTGAACAGGGGTCGATGACCGATCGTACCCCACGGGCATTTGAATACGTAACACGTCATGCTTACTGTTACCTACATGGTTAAAAAATGTACCTGAACACAGTGGTATTCCGCTACCTGCTACCTTGGCGTGGTGGTCAGGCTTGTGTGC
>LUCH01018618.1:0-12837 GCA_013368495.1 Paragonimus heterotremus | reverse complement strand
TCACAAAGCCAATATTTTTTGGACTTATTCGATGTATTCAAATTTTTCTATTAACGACACTTATTTACAATTGATGTATTGTAGGTACTTTGCCTGAAATTTCGATTTTAAAATTTTTGAAGAAATATTCAAAAACCGAGGATTTGCGCCAAAAGGACCGTTTTGCCTTTTGAACGACCTTCAAGGCGAATCCCATGAAGCCGATAATGGCCACTGCAGATGTGCGGAAGGCCTGGTAATTCACTTCGAGGTAATTAAATGCACAGAGTCTCGGCAAGCAAGGCGTGTTTTTTTTATAATCGCCATCTATACTATTCGTTGTTACCACTGTGTTTAACTCTTCCATTTAATCAGGATGTGAGCTGGAATAGAGATCAGGTGACATGCTGAAAGAATGGCGCTGAAAAACACTCCCAGCTAATAGATTACGACACACAACAGCAATTTTGTAATTCGCCGGTATGGCGCTTCAAGATCGAAACAAGTTGAAAACGGCCATTAAGGCGCGAAAAGAGATTTTTCAAATTTTTGTGAAATACTGAAATGCATACTAATGGACAAACATATACATTTTATAGAACATAATAGTTGTGTTGCAATGAGAAAAATCATCTATGGCTATAATGGTCCATATTTACACATCTGTTGGAAAAAATACGTCACCCTTTTTTCGATAAAAGCATCACGCTAGATTTCTTGATCGATTCCACATTTTAAAAATGCTTCCATCGGAATTTCCAAGATGGAATACATAATATCGTTATGTAGAAATACTCACTTCTGCGTGGTTCTGGAGATATAGTCGAATTTGTTATTTTACACTACGATGCGTTTACATTGCGTTGTACATGGAATAGCACAGTAATTCCTAATGGAAGCTATGTCGCCACGTTTGTTGGTTAGTTATACATTTGAATTATATGTTCAGCCTGTATGCCCTATAGTATTTCTGGTGGGAAACGATCTACCTTATTACGTGGTTGCTTCTACCTTCGGTGTGGTGTAAACATGGGTAACGCGTCCCACCCTACCATTCTTTCCTGGTAGTTAAAACAAGACGAATGGTTGGGTACATAAAGTACTCATTCTTTCTTCCTGCAGCCCGACTACATCTTTATAAACTGAGCGTATCAACCCAAACTGAGTACTGCACGTTCATATATAGTCACTTGCGCAAGTGTGATAGGGTAGCTCCGTAGTCTCCGACGTGCATTCACGAAATGTATAGTGGGTAATCCGTCTTCTCTCAACTGCAGAACACGCCACCGGACACATAAACTAGATCCCCTTTGGCTACGGCGTCCCAAGCTGAACCTTGCACTCATGTACAATTTAGTTTGTGGCGATAAATTTGCTGTCAACTTCGTGATTAGACTTCAGCACCGGTCAGAATACAACATCAGGAACAACGATTTCACTTTGACCGCTTTTAAGTCTCGTAAAAAACGGCGTTCAAATCTTCCCCATGAAATACTCCTACTGTAGTGGATCTGAGCGCGAATCAAAAAGTGATAAAAAATGAAAGCAACTGACTCACAGTAGTTCCTGAAGTTGTGTCGTCTGGAGTTCCGCCACACGAAATGAAACATCCAATTAATGTTATCTGTCCTATAGTTCCCAAGTGACTTTCGAGGTCACAACGAACACAATTCCGACGACAGAAGAGTTTGCAGATGTGCTGACATAAAGGCGGATTTCGTCGGTCGTTAACTCTCCCTGAATCTGCACACACGTGACACTGAACGCAGAGAGAAAACAGGACTCACGATCTTGGAAGCGTAACTTTTTGTAATTGTTAACTGATTCGACTCACCTGGTTTGCACCAATGTACATGTGAATTTGATGGAAGTGAAAAATGTGAAAAACAATGAGAGTTGTGCAGTACAAAATACCGTAATTAACACTATGCTACATTTGGAACAAACTCCCACATGTGGTTGAGACTGGTAGTGAGTATACATCAATCCAAATGAAGTCTAGAAACATTCCCGACATTACCAACGTCATGGCTATACTAAAACTCCTCCCTGCCCTAAGACGCTACCTTCGATGATGGACCTAATACCACTTAAATACCTGATTTAACCTGATAATATCTGAGGGGAGGCTTATATCACATGGTACAACGTCATGTACCTTTCGAACTGATCAGAACTATCAACTCCACCATTCGAAGTATTTTTCAATTTAGAGACCTATTATTACTCCCACAGGATAGGTCTCGTACATACTTTTGTCAAAACTGGTGACTGAACAACAAAACTATGGCCAAGACATAGTAGCATTATACACACTCGTGTTAGTACTAACTAGACCATCTTGGCACACTCTTACTCCATACTTAATGATTACCAGTTATGTATAGTTATCAACCACTATGCAATAGCTAGGCACGCTGGAACTGTTTGGAAAATATGTATATAAATTAACCCATTCATCTCATATTACATATAAATTTATGCCTCTTCCTATCCTGATAGACCAACTGGCAATCTTCCCGTGTTGCTAAACATATCAATCCTACATATCGGTCGTATACACTGAATCGACATAGGAATCCGACTATAGTCACATACTAGGAAAAGCTGTGAATCGATCTCTTTTCGCGTCACACGGTAACAACTGTTTGCTAGAGATATATATTTTAGTAACCAACACAGAAGCATAAACTTTATATAAAGGTTTCGTCAAAAAATAACATACCATTATTCGTCATACATCGCATCATCTCTTTACGTTCTCTCGTTTGTCACGTAATGTTGCCTTCCATTCCCGGTTCCGCAATTAAGTCTAACGCGAGACAACGTTCCTAAACGTCCGGACAATCAAAATCCCATACTGGTTGGACAATTCGCGAGGTATGTGCAATTCCGCCGATTTTGAGGAAATAGCTGAGTCCATTCCAGAAGATCGTCTATCTCTCCGGAAAAATTGGGAACCTCCTATCTTCCTCCACCGTCACAAAAGTTTCCACATATTTTTCCGGAACCGTCAGCATCAAATAATGGCAAAAATCTTAGACTGTTCACTTGCCCATCCTCAGAAATCCATTTTCTGGCAAGACTTTGACCACAAGGCCAATGCTAACCTCGTGAAACGAGTATTGTTGTAACCGCTCAGCATTTTTCATTCAACATTGAAAATATGAGAACCATCGTTCTAGAATCAAGTAAGTCAAACGCTTCTTCATAAACTGCAGTTTTTCTCTCTTAGTTTTTCTGTTTTGTTACTTTATTTTCATAATTGGTGTATTGTACAATTAACAATTATGTGTACGGTATGAGTTTCGCGTAGAAAGGTTTATACTGTTCACGCTCATCTGAGCGTGTTTCTCACTGATGCGTTGAGAAATATACCGTCATTATTATGATTAACAACATGCGTGTTGTTTTGCTTATTGCTTATTGACTATGCCTGAATGTGGCCTGCAATGTATGCGCGAGTTAAAGCTCACATATTTGACAGGTAATAATCAACTTCGATACTGGTTATTTATCCGACGAACCTACTGATTCCCACTTCTACGGCTTCAGCTTATGACTCCGATGATTGTTGGCCTATTTTTTCGCCGGTCGCAGACTTCGCTAACGGTTGCCAGTATGTTATCTCATTTTTGGCCAAAACTGAGGGCGATCATTACAACTTGTCATGAACGGTCTAAATACACGTTTATTCTGATTTCTCCCGTGTTCCTCTTAACAACGTTGATCCTAGCTTAAGTCAACTGGACGAAACAGATAGAAGTGTGAACGCATACTACATACTTAAAACGGGTATTTCAAAATATGGAATCTTTTTTGAACGGAGTAATGTCGCTTACGCGGTTCACACAGGACCATCCTTCACCAAAGCAGCTTGGGCACGACAAAAGCAATTCATACCGTTTTTGGAAACTTTGTGTCGTGCCAACTCGATCAGTATAACCTTGGAAATTACTAACAGTCCCTTCTGCTTTCACTGCGCATATATCTCGGGGTTAACCAAATACTGCGTTCTCCAAGCGTTAAAGAGGCTAATAGCAGTAAGTCTAACCGACCGCCCTCCAGCTTACTAAGATGCCCGTAGAATGCATCGGCTCCATTGATGAGATTGCCGCTCAACTCTCATTAACATCAGGCCACATTGATGACCCATGGTCTGACAGCCGTGGAGCTCTTGGAATAGCAAACCGGGATCTTATAGGGGCGGGTGTTTGCGATGATGGGGCTGTTGTAGTAACTGCAGTGGGCTCAATATCTGAATGCGGTGCCATGGATTCCGTCAGGATGTAAATCCTTTCAACTGTTCTGCGCTTTTCAAAATTGGATTTAGGTCACGAGTCGTGCAAACAACTATCGGAGGAAATGTGAACCGTGGAAACGACATTATTCTGTCCGAAAATCTCCCATATTTGGAAATACTCGTTTCACGCCAGAGAAAGCATTCACAATTTTGCTACGCTGGGCCTCCAGGAACAGCATAACATTCACAACATTTATAGTGGTCTGCCCTGGCAGCAGACGATACAGTCAACTGATTATTCCTCATCCGAAGACGTCCGAGCAAGCCGGTTACAGTATTTAATTCTTCCGCTTTCAGCCGACCACCATAATAATCACGGACAATTGGAGAGTCTACAGAGCTTTGGATGAAACAGTTCGTTATGGGTACCGAGCGATCAATCATCCAAAAGTTTTCGTGGATCTTGAGAACAACATGATGTTTTAAAAAATATGGAAAATCTTTGGTCCCTTGCCAAGGAGCACTTTCATGCCTTATCTGGATCAAACGAACGACAGTTCCAGTCACACATTCGGGAGACGATTCTGCGAAAACGAAGTCCTGGAAACGTGGTGGGCAAACTATTGTTTACCCAGCCTCATATGAAAATGTTGTGGATTACATGATACCCGCCGACATTATTGCACGCGTTTGTTATTCCGATTCATATGCTTTGTGCCGACATTGGTGCATGCTCCGTCCAGTTGAATTAAATTATGCCAAACTGTACTCCATGCCTAGGCGCTTATAACTGCCCCATCCATTTGTCCTACCTTCCGAGTTATACCAATCTGTACTCCAAATTTAGACACATAACTGCTCCGTCCATTTATCCCACCTTAAGAATTATGCTAAACCGTTCCCTATGCTGAAACACATGGGTGGACGAGTGAAGTCACTGGGGACCTAAACGTGTGGATAGAGGTTCGTCTTATGTATGTGATAATTGATGATAAATGGACATACTACCTCCGCTTCTTTCAGCACAGAATGTAGCCCTCGGTTTTCATATGATATTGGTGTCCTCCCGGATGACTGAAACCGTGGATCAGATGAAGTCTTCATCATAATGTCGTTCATTGTATCTGATTTCTGCAAGAAATCTGTGTACACACACGTAAAGTAACGTACTTTCTCCAATCATATCAACAAGATGATTGTTCCAGGTGATGCTGGTTCGAGCTTTCTTAGGCCCGTGTGCGAGCGGTACTTTGTCAGCGGGACGGTTCAAGTCGACAATCGTTGTGGTTGGTGTGCGGGATTCGCTTTCCATAATCAGCGGGGAAGTCTAAGCAACTGGTGAAGTAGAAGGAACTGACAAAAATAAGGATTCGGAACGTGTACTTACCAAATGACTGAGGTTGAAGCTGTTTGCCACAGAATGGATACTCGTTTATGCCAGCTACTTGGATGCAGTTGGAGTGGAAAACGGACTGATCGGCATCACAACAGCAGCCGTCCATCTGTACGGGATCACCGCAGTATCCACGCGGCAATTCCTTTCCAGGCATCTTTGCCCACTTTGGCTGCAAACTGCTTGTAGCTGAGCCCATGCAGACGGTGTAAAAAGTCAAGCCGGTTTTAGCACGTTCTACTAATTTAGTGTCAAACGCAACGATGTCGTTAAGGCACGTCACCACCGTGCGGTTGCTGCGATCGTACAGTTTTTTATGTGCATGATGCAGGGTTTTATAGTGGCGGCTAAAGTGGACTACAGCTAGCGGCCGAGGCTGCGAGTCCACCAACTGTCGAATTGGCAAGTTGTACTCTACCCGCCGCCGCTCGGGAATGGGGACATAACCTTCGTGAAAGGAGTTGAAAACTACAAAAACCTTACCGTAGGGGTAGGAATGCTCCCGAAACAGTGGGAGCATATGTACGCATAGAAGCCAAATTAAATAGTTAAAAGCGCACTCGCAGGTTACCTCTACGCTTTTCACGACGAAAGCGCCGCCATCTTGCTGCACACGAAATTGCGTCATTCAAGGTAACTATTAGAGAACCGCTCACCTTGCACTCAGATACTGTTTCGAAAGGGCATAGTGAAGCCCATCCTTTCAGACGTTTCTAGAAACCATTATTTGAAAACATGGTCGTCCTGTGAAGAATGTTCTCCACGTACCAGTCGACATTCATAATCCCACGACGGTCGCATCTATAAGTCGTTTGTATTTAACACTCCCGCAACAATCACTTGCTGTAGATTCATATTTTCTGAGTGGCAACTGCTGGGCAATCTCTCGGACGCGTCCTCTTATTCAACCTTCCGTTCGCGTTCTCCAGCCTATTGCTTGTTCGATCGCCAGAGTGGACAACATCGCTTTACGCATGAATGGTCCATTTGGGCACAATGTACAGCCAATGGCACAACAAATAATTCAGATACTTCCTAATGGATCGACGGGTGATATACAATTCACATTTGAACCTATGGTTGACAGTGTAAGAGTGCAACTTACTGTTCCCCACTGTCTACCGTGGCAATTCGATGGAAGAAATAACGTCTGCGAAATGAGTTTGTCAATTTACAAAAATGACAGACGAATCTTGCTCACGAACACGCTTACTTACGGCATCACGTACATGAAATTAACACAACAAGATGTCGCAGCTGAGCACCACATGGGATGCCCCCACTTGTGCAGTCATCCCATCCATAACAAATGTTTGCACCGCAATCGTCTCGCCTACCATTTCCCAAAAACATTTCGAACAGTCTACGTGGTGAAGCATACTTCTCACTACGAACGTACCCGAAAAAACGAGTCGCCCGTGTCGCATGCTGCCATTTGCGAGAAAATGATAGAAATTACAACCTCGAATGTACGAGGAAACATACGGTGACATACTTGTGCTTGTTTGTCCCGTGAGTTGCATCCACATTCATAACATTTGGGAAACGTCGGAATAGTTCAATCTGCATTCGTAGGGCGAAGCAAATATGCGTATATCTGTTGCATTCACCTCTCAGAGTGCGCACCACACCTATAGCATTATTCACTAACAGCATTTCATAAAGTTTCTGCAGGGTTCAGTGACTGCTGCATCCGTTCAATTCACCGACGGTGAGTCCACGGTCCGTAGCATGGGATTCATATAACAGACGATTGAGAAGGTGGTTGTGCTCCAACTCGAAAGAGCTCGCAACCAGACTCGCCCCTCGTCGGACCACATGAAATGGTGATCTGCAACATGTGTCGCAAGAACTGAACTAATAAGACTAACAATGGTTCACCTGCTAGACACGTCGTCAACCCCTGTACACACTCCTAGGCTTTTTGTACTTCGTACGACGGCAATAAATTTGCGTGGTTTTCAGGAAATCATGTCGCCTTGTCTTATCGTACTTCAAAGCAGCTTTAGACCAACGGCTCGTCCCATGAACGTAAATGGTGCCCACCTCATTCATGTACCTCTGAGGGCACTGATGGATTTGTGAGAAAGTGCGAAATTCGCAATTCTCAAACATCGGTTTGAAAGTCCATTCCCTACAAATAAAGCATGGATTAATGGAAACAAAATAATCAACAAATGGAGAAAAAATAAGTTACAAATAAACAACATCCTTGTGTTAACATCGCCAAACACAATCGCCCACAACAACAGCAGGTATACGGACTCTCGAAAAACAATTACGATGAGGTCGTTTTCAACTAACGGTCAGTTTAAACAAACTGATGTTAGTCCATGTCGCAGTGTTCGACGGTTTCAATTTCTGCAACAGGTAGGTTGCTGATAAAACGACTTTATCTAATGAATTGATCTTACCGAACAAGACAGCCCAGGAGCTGAATGTTTACGACTAGCAATCAAGATCGATAAACTTTCCCATTAAAGCGTACGGGGCAACCAACTGCATCGACTGAGGTCATAGGTTGCTGGTCGTCTGTCTAAGATGCATGCAACCGCTGAATCCTCCACCAGTAGGTCAAGCTGGGTACCCCAGTTTCCATTTCTTGGACAGCTTCTATTTTTGATATTTATCATTGATCTCCCTCCCTCGGTCAGCTTCCAGTTATCATATCTTGCTAACGTCGCTGAAGTTTGACTCGCTTTAAACATTGGTAACAACGAAATAATCCTACAAAATAAAACCTTATTATCGTACTTAACCGGCCTCAAGCGAACCGGCTCGAATTTAAAGGGAATTCTCAAAAACCCCTCTTTCATACATCCGTCTCCGATCAGTTGATTCCATGAACTGCGACTAACTCTAACGCACTTGTCCGGAGGATCACTTACAGAGTGAAACTTAGTCGCCCACCATACAAAGTTACTGTGGAGAATTCTGCGAGGGTGTTTGATACTACAGCACTCTTGCTGGACAAGTTAATGTCCGCGTTTGAGAAGGAAAACTGACACAGTAGGAAGGACTCAACGTGGGACTAAAAAATGCGTACGCAGATTGTTCCGGTAAGCCTTTCCGAGTGGACTCCGTATATTACACTTTAAAACCGGCGAGCTAGTGGGGACTCGATATTTCGCCACTTATCTCATCATAGTGCACTCCACCCAATTCGGCATGTGTTTACTATATGCCCCATATACAACCTGTCTGGCCACTCGCTGAAGTTAAGCCATCGGCCTCCACGCTCTCTGTTCAGGCAACTGCTTTCTGTGCGTGTTTGTCACGCATGGTACACTCAGTTTGGGACGGTGGTGCAGGCGGATAATATTCAATCATTCAGACAGAGGCTGGAAGCTAGCATCAAATGAAATTGCTTACTTGCCACTCCTGAGGTTTCAACTGTTGCATTTGATGTCAGCCCGACCCCAACCAAGAAAGTATATAATTGGCTAACCCCCGGTTGGCTTGTTGCTCGTCCATTAGTAGTTTGCCTCCTTGGTGGAAACTTGCTGTACGTTTCATTCCTTCCTTCTATATGTCTGAAACGTGACAGATGTTCAAGTAACTCCACTGCTCGCTTCACTTTTTTTCCATAACTTGCGACCGGCAGTTGTGACTTAATACGTTCGAAAACATCAGAGCGAAGTAACTCGACTTTTAATTAAAAGTTTTACGTCGTTGCTGTGTTTTTTATTGATCTTTGTCATTTTGAGCGACAGAATTCATACAGTTTTTGTCACCGTTTCCCGCATTCATTTGACTGATAATCACCCGCATAGATGTCTGCTGCTTTTTACTATTTCCTTGGTTTGCGTATTCATCAATGGCTTTCCATAAAGCTAGCACTTACTATTTTTGTTGATAAACCATACCATAGGAGAATGAGCTTGTTTTGTGGGGGCGGTTCCCGGCCACCTCCTGTCCAGGTGAACAAGCCAGGGCAGTGTTAAGTAGCCTTTTGCCCCCAGAATTAAAAAACCTCGTTTCTGCTGGCAGACCCTGCGCTGAAGCTACCATAATGTCACCTGGACTTCTTGTGACGTTACACGAGAAGTTTAACACAAGGTAGTGCGGACAGTACGGGAAAAGCATGCGAATTTCAATGGAGTCCCCCTGGAACCCCGATTTCGACAGCGGCGAAAACGGTGCCAGCTAGAATAAGTTCATGCAACGGGAATGACACCAAACATCAAACTAGCACAAAATTCCAAATCCTTGCTCTCAAAATGAGACCAACGCCCCCGCAGGGATCAACCCATGTGTCTTCACTCACATCAGGAGCAACTGTCCTCATCTTCTTGGATGATCAAGCATTCGTGAAGTTGTTTGTGTCTTGGAGAACAGATACCGACAGTGGTACAGTTAACCTTCACAACTTCACTCCCTCCATCTCAAGAAAGCTCCGGTAGAAATTACTTAACTCCTAAGAAAAATAACCCTGTGAATGTGCTGGATCCATTTTCCGCATTTAAAAAAGCTCACGTTGGGATTATTCTAGTCACATTTTCTTTCCCTGAACCAGGGTTACTTAGTACAAAGTCCTGTTCTAACCTAAAACCCAGCCTATATTTTTAAGGGTGCAAAACTGCAAACCACCTTTCAATAGTTCGGAAATCAAAGACGGTTCAAAAGCCATCGATCTTGGACCAAAAGAAGCCGATAAAGTATCCCACTTGGACACTCACACACGTTCAGGCTGTGGAAGATCGACAACTTCAAGATGATTTGTGAAACCGTCGCCGACTACGCATTACTCCTGACTACCAGGACTGCTTTCTAAAGTTCTCACTCGTGCCCTGTCTATTGCTTTACCCGGCCAAATGAGGAAGTCACCCTGAAGTGCGCGTATACTAACTGTCTGAGAATTTTGAAGAAACCAACTAAAATCAGGTAAATGGTTTACAGCACTAAAACAAATTCTTGACTTCACAGAGTCCTGCCTTTCTGTAGATACCGGAGATACTGGAATGCACGTTCCTGGGTACTCACTGTACCGAACAGATTCTTTCCGTGAAAGCATGTGAGGCTGAATTGTCTTCCCGAACCAGAAGTTCCCGGTGCCGACTGTAGTTGGGGAGTTCATCCCTTCAGAGAAACGTCACTAATTTCGGTTCAAGCTTCAGCTTCGTAGTCGTGATACGATTTTTATCCGTGTTATTTGCCGTTCGCCGTCGTGCAGCTATTTTTACTGCCCTCATAGGTAAATAATATGTTAATCTTCATGGATAGCCCGACAGAGGCCCGAGGGAATGACCACATCTTCGACGTTACATTCAACTTTCCCGGTGACTTTAAACTTATTCCACACGGTTCTCTCTGTAAATTAACTGGAAGTTTACGGATTCTAACAAGAGGTCCTCAGCTAGATAACAGCCTTTCTTGGAAACAGAGCCTTTGCAATAAAAACTGGATTGAACCTTTCTTCTTAGATCTCCGTTGGAGCTCATCGAGGACCCGTACTTGGTCCGCTGTTGGTTCTGATATATATATATATATATATATACGGGAATGCGAGAGTTGCGAGCAATTATGGGTGATGTTCAGTTTGATATATATATATTTATTTATTTAAAGTATTAAAAAAGGCAAACACTCAGTAGTGAACGATTTATTGTGACGTTTCAAATCCACACTAAGATCCGTTAGCAGACAAATAAATATGTTGGATTTTGACTACTCTGTCGCTCACCGTATTCGCCTGTCGGTCTTTCTTCGCTCGTTTTCCGTTCCAGTATCAACAATGCTGACGCTGTGGCTGTCTATATCTATGTGTCGATTGAACAAACCGCGCGTATAGAGAACCTCCGGTACAGACCATCTCACCTCTACCCGTGCGACCACTTTCGCATGATCTATATTGATCTCGTGGCCTGTGTCTGCGCAGTGGTGCCACAGTTGTGATCTAGGGTCGGTTCGTCGCATCGCTAGTTTGTGTTCGTGCATGCGTGCGCGAAGCTGTTTGCCTGTCTCTCCCAAATACTGTTGGTCACACCTCAGACATGGAATCGCGTACACCACGCCAGACCGTTCGTATGGTTCTACAGGACCCTTAGAGTTGACCGAACCTGAACGGAGTCTTGAGTTTGGCTTGTGTGATATTTGGATGTCCAGTGGTTGCAGAATCATGTGCGCTGCTTCAGATGTGCCGTGAATATGCGGCGCTGTCATTTACGTTTTCGGTTCCATACGTTCAGTTCTTGTGAAACCTGTGATAGATACCTTTATGAAACTGCTGGGGTACACATCAGAAGTGAACAGTTTGAACAGGTACTTGGGTCTTGTCTTCTGAGTAGAGTTGAACTACAATGCGTATGTGCACGTCGAAATAATGTTGGCACACATATTTTAAGTTGACAGGCTGGATGATTGCTATCGAACCTGAGGGTGACGTCAGTCGCTGTCGGTTTACGATATACATATGTATATCAATGACATTCCCGACCTCCCAGTACATTTTAACTGCTGTCCTAGGGACCGTTTCAAAAATGTTATTGGAGTGACACCCACGTCGTGAATTGTTGAATCGGTACCTTACATTGTTCCGTTATAGCAGTACTTTACTCAGTTCTTGGTACTCTCTGTAAAGCCTCATTAGTTGTGCTAATTCTTGCTTATAATTACTATCTTTCAGGTCAGCAGAAAACCGCTGGATATCAGAACGGATAAGCTGACTGCATTCGGTTGGATTGAGCCTTCAACGTTGAGCCTGTGGACTGATAGCTGGAATCGCTGAGAAATGTCCCCGATGAAGTATTCAGGGAGAAGGCCGTTTACAGCTTTTCAAGGCGAACTTAATAACGTTTCTTCCCCCTGGTTTCAGCGATTTCAGCGACTTGGGCAAGGCTCCGAGATTGGAGGCCCAAGTGATTCGGATCCAGTCGGTTAGCCGGTTTCGATGTCAGCGGTTTTCTGTCGACCTAAAAAGCAGTCATTGAAAACAAGCTGTGGCACCGTTATAGGGGATTACAGAGACTACCGAGAACAGAATAAAATGCTAATCTAGTGAAGCAGAATAAAATGGTAATCCAAACGGCAATTATCCGTTTCACGGGATTCGCCTTGAAGGTCGTTCAAAAGGCAAAACGGTCCTTTTGGCGCAAATCCTCAACTTTTAGATATTTTTTTGACATTTTAAAATCGAAATTTCAGGCAAAGTACCTACAATACATCAATTGTAAATAAGTGCCGTTGATAGAAAAATTGGGATGCATCGAATAAGTCCCAAAAT
>LUCH01018617.1:0-12920 GCA_013368495.1 Paragonimus heterotremus | reverse complement strand
TGAAAAGCTTGCCTATCTATTCGAGGAAAGGCTCTTTTTATCATCCCGAGGGTCCCAAATCCCTTTCTGGCAAGATAAGAGAAGGATAAACTAGTCGATAGCCAAATCCCTAGGTCTTCTTTAAGGTTCACCTTTGTGATATCCGTTATACTTTGTGCACTATGTATCACGAACAGGTTCCCCGAGTCTCCTCCAGGCGACAAATGCGCACACTAATTGTCGTTTAGAAGGAGACGCCGGTCTTCTGACCAGCTCTTAACACGGTCAAGATCACTCCGCAATGCGCTGGGATCAGAGGCGTTCCAGATTTTTAAATCATCCGCATAAAGGCGGGCATTGCTGGAAACAATGGGTTCGATGGATGACAGACTGGAGTAGAAAGCCACGGCTTTTGATGGTTCCGTTTCTCCGGGCGAGGAATCTCTGTGCCAGATGGGCAGTTGCACGCCGCAACTTTTCTCGGTTGTATCAAGGGCTACAATGGGGAATAAATAGGGAGACAAACAAGCCAATAAATGCACTCCTACTATTGTTAAACACGCAATTCTATGGTTAGGTGCACATACATATCAAGTGTGAACTACTCAACAGACGACCATACATACGTGGCTGTGTACAGAATAGTATACTGGGATTTGGATTAAGCTTTGGAGCAGCGATCCAGGCGAAATTTGAACGCAGCGACTGTCGTGGCGTTCACGATATGTTCTGGCAGGGAGTTCCAGTCTATGCACACCCTAACCGAGAAGAAACTGTGCCTTAGCTCGAGTCCACTGTACTGGCACTTTATTTTTATTGAATGTCCTCTGAGTGAGCTAGTATCCGCACATGTGATCATGGATCTGCACGGATGGTTAGGGGTCTTCATAATCATGAACACTAAAATTAGGTCACCTCTTTTCCTGCGGTGCTCCAGAGAGAAGAGATTAAGCTCGCGAAGCCGCCCGATGTAGGGCTTTGCAACCAGCCCACGGACTGCTTTTTTCGCACGCCTCTGAACAGTTTCCAGAATTAGTTCGTATTTTGCAAATGAGGAGGCCAAACAATGGTTCCCTGCTCAAGGTGAGGACGAACAAAGCTGTTATACAGGTGGTTGAAAGATGATCGTTCAAATCTTTCAAACAAACGCTTCAGAAGAGCTGACAAGCTATTGGCTTTCTTGGCACTGGCCTCAGTATTGGGAGAACTCGAAAGGTTGCGTGTCAAAACAGTGCCAGGGTATTTTCTCAAACCTCAAATCTCAAATTCGAGACTTGATGAAAGCCTGTGCCTGTTGACGTCCTGATGCTAGGCTGATGTGATCCGGGAATTGACCTGACTGCGTTTCCTGTCTGTGCGAATGCGTTCTTTTCAAATACATCTACGCTGGAGGCCTCAACAATCTTTACAGACAATTTGTTCCACGAATTGATTACACGGTTGATGAAAAAGTTTGTTATGAGATCATCTTCGACGTCCCAAAAATCCTAAACTTCCTGCGTCGTGACAGTTGCCTTACCAGTACCACCGTGCCTGTTCACATTACCTCGTGAACACAAATCCACTATAAACCACTAACCCCAAAGTTAATGTGTCTACTTATGTATCGTAGTTTTACCGTTGGCCGTATAATGAATCCGCGCCACCTCCAATACTATAGAACAAATTCACTTAGATAACAGTGTTCTGGTTACCACCTTTGGGAACGGCGACCAAATAGTCTAACGCTTGCTTGATTCTGGAGGTCGGGTGGAGTTCCGTTGACATTCGTCCTCTCTGACGTCTGTCGTGCTGGTGTGCTTAAGGTTCTCAAAACTCCAACTCCATAGCGCCTTTAATTGTCGAGCTGAAGTCTGTTAATGGACGGTGAGCAAAACCAGACTCGCCGTTTTCTTATCGCGACTTCCGACCCGTGTTAATGAAAGGGTGGGGGAGACTTAGGGCGTTAGAACCCCGGAACTAGCACCATTGCACTGATGAGTTCTACGTGACCCAGGAGCCAGCAATACGGCAAGTTAGGCCGGAAGGTCAATCGTGATCCTGCTTTCTTGACTGAGATCCGTTGAACTCTTCAAACTCTGCATCAACATATCGCGAACAAACATGTCAAGAGACTTCTGCCGATGTGGTGAATAATTCTGCACACGTCGATTAGGTCCTTTTCTTACCCTCCGTCGTTCGAGTGGGAATAACCTTAACGAACTTAGTCAGTCATGGTAACTTAGACACCTCATACTCCCATACCGGGTGTGTATCAAGCTTTGTACCATTTCGAGGATAGCAAAGTCTTACTTGTGATAAGTTGACCAAGCCTGAACACAATATTCCAAATGAGGGGCGAGTACAGTGGAATGAACACTGCTAGACATGGGTTGGCGATCGCTATCGTCGCAGCCGCAGCACGTCGGG
The DNA here is from genome assembly GCA_013368495.1 of Paragonimus heterotremus. Taxonomy (NCBI): domain Eukaryota; kingdom Metazoa; phylum Platyhelminthes; class Trematoda; order Plagiorchiida; family Troglotrematidae; genus Paragonimus; species Paragonimus heterotremus. The sequence goes on along the minus strand of LUCH01018617.1, from coordinate 10,532 downwards.
CAGATGGGGTACAAGTGCTGGCAAACTGAATACTTAGATCGGGTGTATCCCTAAAATGCCTGGTGGTCGACTGGGAAGCATTACCAGGATGTGGTTTCGCGAAGTACTCAGCAGTAACTTCCGTCCAAAAGTTTATTCGCAAACTCTAACAGTATGTTACTGCAGAACGTCCGAGTCCGATTCACATCAAATCAACTTCATCTCATCTACATACATGTAACATCGACTGAAGAGATTGGGAGTTAAGTCGTCCTTGCATACCAGAAATAACACACGGGTGAAGATAGAACGTCCAGGGAGACATTTGTCCCACAGCAATATTTGAGCACAAAACTAAAAGACCTCGCCGCGAAAACCGCCTGGATCCCACTAAAAGCTGTGAGGGTTATTTCAATTTCTCGTAACTTCCAACTCAATAGCCCGCGGCTAACAGAATCTAAAGCGTTCAGGAAATCTGCAACGCACACCCCGATCACTTCGCCTCCGTGACAATGTCTGAAAACTCGGCAGATTGATAAGAGAAGACCTAACCCCTAGAGAGCCTTGCTGAGAAGCTGTTGTATCGTAAATCAGAACGCAAGGCAAGGGTAACGAGCGTAACTAGTATGCATGCAATCTACCGAGCAGGCGTACACTAGGGAGATTGAAACAGTGAACAAGTTAGAATTAAACCAATCATAGTCGCGACATATTACGCGAGCGCCAGTAGTCAATCAGATACGAGGTGAACGTTTTGGTATTTCAAAGGATGTACACGTAGGGTTTTCATTATTTTGTACTTCATTTTGCTAACGTTGCGTAACTGCTGCATCAAACCACATTGTACATTTTTGTTTGACTCGAGTAAAAACAACAACACAACACATTTCCAAATAAACTCTGCTACACGCGCTTGCTGGTTCTTCCAACAACGCCGGTGGTTGCTATCCAGTTTAAAACATCCTATTTGTTGGATTAACTTTCAGCTCGGTTACTTCGCATCCTCAGCTATGCTTGGAACAATCCGAATACTTTCCAGTGTCATTGGACGCCTCACGAACATTATCAATTTTTCATGAGTCCAGTCCTTGACATCACTCGTTACTTTTCTATCGAGAATTATTGTAATCTACACATCTGTTCCACTACAACTTGGTGAACCCAATGTAACAGTTTCCTTTGCCTCCCTATTTTTGATATTTCATGCAGTGTGCATACACAATAGTTGCTGCTGCAACCAGGTTCACTTAAACCATGACTAACGTCCGAGGATGCAGTATGCATTCAAACTGGTAGCTGTTAGGTCCAGTCGAATTAGGCTGTCACCAACGCTTAATTATGCAGTATAGGTTCACAGTAATAGCCGATCCGTCCAGTTGACTCAGACTAGGATCAACGACTAAGCATGCAGTGTGCATTCTCAATAGTAGGTGGACCGCCCGATTAACTTAGGATATCAACGATGTGTGATAATGCAGTATGCATCCGCACGAAAAATTGATAATGTTCGTGAGGCGTCCAATGACACTGGAAAGTATTCGGATTGTTCCAAGCATAGCTGAGGATGCGAAGTAACCGAGCTGAAAGTTAATCTAACAAATAAGTTGTTTTAAACTGGATAGCAACCACCGGCGTTGTTGGAAGAACCAGCAAGCGCGTGTAGCAGAGTTTATTTGGAAATGTGTTGTGTTGTTGTTTTTACTCGAGTCAAACAAAAATGTACAATGTGGTTTGATGCAGCAGTTACGCAACGTTAGCAAAATGAAGTACAAAATAATGAAAACCCTACGTGTACATCCTTTGAAATACCAAAACGTTCACCTCGTATCTGATTGACTACTGGCGCTCGCGTAATATGTCGCGACTATGATTGGTTTAATTCTAACTTGTTCACTGTTTCAATCTCCCTAGTGTACGCCTGCTCGGTAGATTGCATGCATACTAGTTACGCTCGTTACCCTTGCCTTGCGTTCTGATTTACGATACAACAGCTTCTCAGCAAGGCTCTCTAGGGGTTAGGTCTTCTCTTATCAATCTGCCGAGTTTTCAGACATTGTCACGGAGGCGAAGTGATCGGGGTGTGCGTTGCAGATTTCCTGAACGCTTTAGATTCTGTTAGCCGCGGGCTATTGAGTTGGAAGTTACGAGAAATTGAAATAACCCTCACAGCTTTTAGTGGGATCCGGACGTTGCCGGTTGCTACACCACCTGATGTCGTCAAGTGCGTTCATTATTGAGGTTCACACTTCTTTCACCTTTTCTGCCTTTAATAATTACAGGTAAACAGGTACTAGCGCGCGTGTTCCGGAAAATGCCAGTTCTATTTCGTGCAATTTCATTTCCAATTCATATCATATAACGGCTCAAATTGGCACACCATTTGCTCCATCTTGTTGTAGTCAATTGTTTTGAAAGTTGTTGATCATAACTTGTTAGCATAAAGAGAATAGTGTAGCAAAATGCCCACTTAGTCAGCTAGTGTTCAAAATCTCTCAGTAGCCGAGCGATGAGCCTCGTGCTAAAAAGGCATGTTGACGACAAAATAGGCGCAAAATCTTCAGGCACCTTGTCAAACACCTGCTCCGTTCCTGCTACTGCTAAGGAGTCGAAATCTGCTGCTAAAGCGGTGACCTCAACCGAAAATTTCAGCACCTCACAAGGAAGAAAGAACACCAAGTTCTGTTCCGTTCGTATTACCAACTCATTTTCAGACCGGGTCAGAAAAATATCAGACTTAGAGGCTGAAATGACGAAACTACGAAGGAAGTATAAGTCATTACCAAAATTTTGCACCAACAGGGTCGGATAGTTAGCACTCTAAATGCCGGTAATTGTGTCGTTCGCCGGTATGGCGTTTCAAGGCCAAAACGAGTTGGAAACCGCCATTTAGGCGCGAAAAGAGACTTTATTCAAATTTTTAATGAAACATTCAAATGCGTATTACGGGACAAATATATAATTTCGGTCGAATATACTACTGGTGTTGCAATGAGAAAAATCAGCTATACCTAAAAATTGCCCATATTCCCACATATGTTGAAAAAAGCGTGTCACCACCGTGGAGCTCCAGGGGTGGCACACACGGATCTAACAGTGGTGATATGGACGGGTAAAACTGAGATAACATACTGGCAGCCGTCATTGAAGCTTGCAGCCGACAACAACAGACCAGCAGTCACTGGAATCATGAGCATCCACGTTCCGAATATGGAAGGGTTGTAGCTGAAACGGTAGATGTGGTAATCAGTGTTTTCGTGGGATAAATAACGAGCATCTAAGTTGGTCATTACACGACGGATAAGTCAGCATTGACTCGCATACACATGACCAGCTACATTTAGGCATGATCAGTAAGTAACAAACAACAATACGCACGTCAACAACTATAATGCGGAACGTGTTACGCCTATCTACAGCACACCGTAGGTAGAAACAACCAAGTGATAAGGTAGATCGTTGGCCACCGGAACTACTATCAGGGAAACAGGCAAGACATACAATTCTGATGTGTAACTAAGCAACAGCCTTGGCGACATAGTTTTCATTAAGAAATGCTGTTATTTCGTGTACAATGCAGCGTGAACACAACGTGGTCAAAAATTACAAAATCTACTATGTCTCCGAAACCGCGCGAAAGTGGGTGTTTCCGCGAGATGGAAAGATGTATTTCACCACGAAATATCCGATGGAAGCCTCTTCAGAACGTAAAATCGATTAGGAGAGCCAACATTATGCTTTTAGCGAAAAAAAATGGTCACATTTTTTGGACAAAGCTGTGAATATGGGCAATTTCCAGGTACAGCTGATTTTTCTCACTGCAACACCTCTAGTATATTCGATTAAATCTGGATATTTGTCCCGTGATATGCATTTTAGTATTTCATGAAAAATTAGGGCAATGTCTCTTTTCGCGCCTAAATAGCCGTTTCCAACTCGTTTTGGCCTTGGAATGCCATAACGACGAACGACACAATTGCCAGACTCCGTAAGAAATTATAACGTAAATATTATCCACTTTTACTGCAGTTCCCAAACAAACTTGTAGCGACTAAACATGTCAAAAAGCAAGACCAAATTTTGCTTGCCAAGAATTTTGTGTCGATAAAAGCGTTCGATGACAAGACACCTCTCTATGGGGAAATATTTCCAGCCAATATTTCCTAAGTGAAAAGGAACCCAAGTAACAAAATCAGCAACCTCAATGATTTGGCTGTTGATCTCGATCGCTCCACGACTTCCTTAGATCAGCAATTAACAACCGACAACACCTTAACCATGTCCGTCCAGACGAGTACTGAAAAGCAAACCACGTCCGGCTCTGCTGATATCAGGAGCGGTCAAGTTTCTCCAGTAAAGCCCACGGTTAGCGTTAAAAATACCTCTCCTAGCCACCGACGATTCCCTCCATCAACCGAGGCACTGACTGAAATGAGTTACGGACCCAGGATACCAAAAGTTCTCCAGAGTGTTGAGGGCATCACCCCAAATTCCAAGGAAAAAGTCAAGGCTGGACAAACAAGTCCACCTACTTCTTACTTTGGGCATCTCCTTCTATTACCTGGAGTCACTGGAAATACTAACCGCAGATTTAAAAAAAAAACCCTGAACAAGGCTCCAAACGGGCAATAAGACTTGCACGGTGCTTACCAGAGAATAATGTTCCAGATTTGCAACATGAAGGCAAATCGACGGTACCTCATAAACGTATCGTATCTGGTTTTAAGAATCACATTCTAAGAGTCAGTGCTTCGCAGATAAAGATGAATAATTGTTCCCCTGCAGCTTCAAGCTAATTCACAACTAAAGTAGGTTTCACACTTGTCGTGCATTGCCCATTTGCTCCACAATGCCTTATCCTTCCGTCCAAAACACGACTGCTGCTATTAACCAAAGTTCTAGCAAGTGTACGCTTTAAGGAATATCTCCACCTGATTATATAACAAACACAAATGTCCGCCAATTCGGTCCTTTTTCAGTGCACCCTCCGGCATTTTATTCACCACCGCCTAGTCCCCATATGTCCCACAGAGTCACCCCACCATAATGACACCCTTCCAGCACTCTGTCATGGAGCCAAATGTTTCCGACATCCACTCAAACATGTGTTGAAAATTGGTACCTCACCTAGACCGGACGTCTCCATATGATATTTCGCAACCCACTGCCCTCTCTGTCATGCAGTTCTTCAGCAGCTTAAATGCTGTGCCTAGCAGAAAAAATTCCATTAATTTATTAATCAAACGTAAGATCACTGATAAGTAAAATACACATCTCTAGATAGTTTGTCTTTTCTTCTAATCCCTGTATCGTTCTCGTCACTGGGACGAGGTGTCCTTCTGACAATCCAAACACGCGAATAAGCCTCATGAGATATAATATATTTCATAGAGATCTTCTCAAAGGACCAGGCGGTGGATGCATCATTTACCCAAAACAGAAATTTTCTGCTGTTACACTTGACTGGCCTAGTCTTAGCAAAATCGAGGACTCTTTATGATTAATGGTCTGTATAGGTTTTTGCGACCTACTTATTAGGTGTATTTATCGACCGCCTAATTCTACTAGCAGTGACTTGACTGACCATGTAGATGTGATAAGTAATGTAGCAAACATACCTTGCGAATACAAGCTAATAGGTGGTGACTTTAACACGCCAGAAATCTCCTGGACCTCATTCACAGCTCCTGCAAAGCAAGCTGATTTTCTTTCATGCATTCAGCTGAAGGGGTGGAACCAACATGTCTTAACGCCCACCAGACAGAGGCATACTTTGGACCTCACGTTTACCATAGGTATCTCATCTGTAGGGTTTCCGTTCTAGAGCAATTTCCAGGCAGTAACCATAATATTGTGAAATACCAGTGTAACTTCACCACAGTTATCAAACCGACAATTGTGTTATACCGTCCGATCGAATACACCGATTAAAGTACATTCTTCTCCTTACTAAGATCCTTTAATTAAGATACGTTATTTCCTACGTCACACCAAAAAGTAGCAAGAGGGGACCTCATCAGAAACTTCGCTTTTTTTGTCCACATTCTGGCTCCCATAGAGCCAAAACACGTTGGTTAGTATGTACAAGGTAGGATCCTAACTGCAAGTGGATACTCACAGACTTGAATCCCTTGCGTCAATACAAAGAAGAACACTGGATTTCGCCCTAGTAATTCAAATGAGTATGATTGAACACATAGAGCGCAGAACGCAACTGCTTGATGCAAACGAAGGGAAGCTTACGCTTGGCAGTGAGAAAAGGTGCATTAGACTAATGCAACTGATGAGACGGAGAAATTCCACGAGGGACTCTCCTATAAAAGTTCACTCTCAAGGATAATACGGTTGTTGATCGCCCAGTTGAAATGTGATGTCCTCAACTCACATTTTGCTGCTGCGTTTAGCGTGGAGAGCACAGCATTACCGTTATCCCGTTGAAAACAATGAAAGTTCTGTGCAATATTTTGACTGAAGTTAGAAGTATCCGCTCAGAGCTGGTTTCCGTTAGACCCACAATCCAACCCGGACCTGATGGTATCCCATCAGTCGTTATCGAGCAGGGGGGTGAGGAGTTACCCATACTCTCACTAAATTTATTCGCACTATCAGCACATTCCCTCCTCAGTGGAAAAAGTCAATCATGATTTCCCGCTACAAAAGTGGTTCAAGGCAGGAAGTCAGTAACTATCGTCCAATAAACCACACACCTATCTGTTGAGGCATGTTTGAAAGAACAATAAAAGAGCCAATCGTCGAACTCTTAATGTCACAAAACCTTGTACACCTTTCGAAGCACGGTTTCCTTAGTAGAAGCTCATGCATGACATGTCGGTTGGAATTTTTCAACTATATATCGTTATCTGTCGATGAAAGGAATACAGTCATATGATAAACCTTGACATGCAAAAGGCCCTTGATCGTGTGCTCCACAAGCGTCTCTTGATCAAAATAGCATCCCTTGGCATACAAGACCACTTGTACAGTTGGCTTTCGCCATCACTTGAAAGCAAAACCCAAATTGTCAAAATGGGGGAGCACTGCTCGACGCCAATACCAGTGACCAGTGGGGTGATTCAAGGAGGCATCCTGGGAACGGTGCCTTTCCTCACGTGGATAAATGACGTATACGATGTTATTAAACAGAGAAAACCCTTCCTGTTTGCTGACGATATCATATTCGTTTACACATTTCGACAGTCCAGCAACCTCTCCTTGTGTCTACAAAATATACGACAGGAACTAGCATCATTAGAGTCGTGGTGCAAAACATGGCTCATGACGTTCTCAGCAAACAAATCTAACATTATCACTTATGGTTGTCAAGTACTCAGTGTGTCTGTAAATTTGTTGATCCACGAACCGAGAAAATTCGCCCCCATCATTTGCATTCCCTGTTTTTTCCCACTAACCTGACACTTGTTCCCACTACCCCACCCACTCCGTTTGTTTTATTGGACTAATGTGTCATTAATTGTCCGCGGCACGAGTAGCCATTCTTGTCCTGGTGTGACGGTTCACCTTTGACCTTGTTTGTCCTGTTCAGAAGCTATTGATTTTGCTGGACGAAACTATCGTCGCGAACGATTGAGGTTTGTCTTTTGTAATTATTGATGCATTTGTTCAATAGTACCGTAGAAACTGTTGGATCCAATCCTGTTCTCATCTTGAGGATTCGTTTTTGGGCTACGCGCAACTCAGCGACCTGGCGTGAATCGTTACTGGGTCTGCCTCATTAACTGATCATCATATCCGTTCGAGATCCAGGAATATGGTGTTCAAACTCCTTCAATTTTTCTGAACAAGTACGCCTTCAGGTAGGAAAAACTAAGAAAACAATAGGCTGTATCAAAAAGAGGTTCGGTACACCGGATGCTAAGCTGACTCTTTACAAAATGCGTGCTCGACCTCAATTTGAGCATTGCACCTTCATTTACTGCCACCTACGCAAATGTGATAGGTTCGTGTTAGAAAATTTCCAACGATCATTTACCAAAAGTTTATTCGGGTGTTCATCTTCAGTCACCTATAGTGAGCGTTGTCAAACACTTGGTATTGATCCACTCTGGTTACGAAGACTGAAAATGAGTCTTGAACTTCTGTATGAACTGATACACTCGGATGCCATCACCACAGCATTGGCCGTTCACTTCCAACAAGGCTCCCCGTATGGTCTAAGGAATAGAGGTGCCACTTTACCAACCCTGTCAGCTCGCAAAAAGGTACCGGCCAACTTCTTCATTGTAAAATATTCCTGTATTTGGAACAAACCTCCAAACCAAACTAGAGCTAGCAACAACACAGTGTTTTAAATAGTGCTCGCACAGCCATCTTACATTATCAAACATGATGTCCATCTTCGAATTTTGTTTATCTACTGAAGACCATTTTGAATGTAGTCCGGAGAACATTCAGTCGTCAGCAGCATACAACTTATTCACCTTTCCCTACAATCAGGTTCTCTTCTGAAACATCTTGCCTGAAACTGTTTACTGCCTATCCGCCTATTACTCAAACCCCATTTCTCATTTGATTCCTTACGCACACACGAAACCGCATCATTTCACTCGTGCGTCACTTATTTTGTGTTGTACTTAACACAAAAAGAAAAAGAAAAGAGGATTATGTGCCACATGTACACTTTTCCACATTTTATATATATGCGCATTCGTAACAACCTGTTCACCTTGGTAATTAATCGGACCATATTTAACGGTAACCAGTATTGACGATTACCTTGGGCGACATAGAGAAAACTGTAAAAAGAATGCTCCCTCGTTTACCTTATATAATCTAATTGTAACCCCAAGTCACACCGTTCGTTCTCCCCTGTCTCAAACCCTCCCCATCATCCATTAGTAAGTCTAGTGTATTATGGAATACATATTCTACCTTAAACTGTAACCCTGTAAAATAAACTAATGTCAAAAATACATACTAAACCCACTGAAACCTCGGTTGATATCGTTTGTTGCCTTTCTGTTGTGGGCTATAAAATAGAGATTCTAACCTAAAAATTAACCCTGAAAAACAAACTGATGTCAAAACTTCGAACGGGGTTTTGATTATAACGTGATAGTCAGTCCAGAAGTAGCTGCTGGTTACCAAATTATCGCAGAATGTCATGTCAATTCTTCGCCAATGTTATATACTTTACTGCGAAAACGAAAATAATGGTATCGCGTGAAAATTTTTTCAAAAAAATATAACGGTTAATCTTCATATTACACGTGATTACTTCACATTTTCCCATTTAACACATGACATTGCGCTCTTTCTCTCATTCACACGAGCATCCATAATGCAAGGAAAATTTTCGCCATGAATGGGCTCCCAAAACGCCACATAGGCCGGGCGTTTAGTGAGATTTTCTACTTTTTGAAGCTTTCAAGCAATCGACGGGGTCTCACGCTGTATTCGGCTCAATTCTTCACCAGATTTTGGAACGCCCCCTTCTCCGCCGCCAAAACTGAACTATTTCAAAGATTTTCCGACTTAAGTGCTGTCGAACAACGACGAAATTCTCCAAAGATCCAGTTGCACGTATCTTGCGGCGCGACCTTGAAATAGTTGAAACGTCGTCTTTTTCTAACCTTGTAGAAGATAAATTAATGTAACATCAAATTTTTTGGACTAAATCTGTGGAACAGACGAACTATCTTCTTTTCTTATGTGTAAATCGGACATTGTAAACTGTGACTCTTTACCCTCTGATTACGTCTTCATTTGGCAACAGATTTCATGTTTGTTTGGTTATATATCCATTTGTTGCTTTGTACCGCACGTAATTGTTTGTAATGATCGCGCACACTCTGACGTGTTTCTCATAAATGCGTTAAGAATTATATATTGTTATTACTATATGTTGGATAAAGGCCATTTTCCAAAAAATCAGCCCTACATGCATGGAAAATGGACTTCTTCATTTTCTGGGAATTTGAACGCCCGCCAGAATTCTGGAACGTTCGAAAAGTCGCGCTCGCCCCAGATTGGTCGGTTCGGTGGCTTGTGTCCAAGGTCACCACAAACCTATAAATAGAGTTGCTGTGAACCGTTATTTCGCCTTCGGGCTGAGCAGCAAATGGGGCTCGTTTGAAGGCCGTCTTTCTCCTCACATTTTTGGGGTTCTAAGTTGCGATATTTGCGTTGCGATTTTTCAGCTCTCACTTTCGTACCGTTTCGCAATATCGTTACGGTCGTTCGTTATAGAGATACCGCTCGCGGTCTTGCGTTTTTTCTTGTCTTCACACTTTCAGGTGGGACCGTAACAATATGATCCTTTGGAACCACTTTCGTCTGCTATGTTGGAACTCTAGATCAGTGTGTCAACACGAACTACTGTCAGTCAGTTTCCTTTATTTCCGTCACATCAGGCCTCATGTTTCTGGCTAAGCCGCCGCATATTGTTTAGGTCCACTAACTGGGGCCGAACTCCGGCGTGTTGCGAGTGTTCTACTTCTGAAGGAAATTCACCTTTACAATGACCTGGCTTATGGGCGTTGATAATAATAATAATAATAATAATAATAATAATAATAATAATAATAATAATAATAATA
>LUCH01018616.1:0-12903 GCA_013368495.1 Paragonimus heterotremus | reverse complement strand
GTGTGGTGGAATTTATTGTAGACATTTGTTGTAGACTATTTTGTTACCTTGTCGATTCATTTTTGGTTCCACTACAGTATCCTAAGAGGTGAAAACCTCTTATCAACTCACTTCTCAAAAGTCTCGCTCCCACGAATTCCGCCGGAAAGGCGTTCTGTACGGGGCAAACTCGGTAAGCGGAACTTTACCGTCTGCAGAGCAGGCGACTAAACGGTACGTCTTAGTTAAGCTTAAGATAATGGTTCCCGCCAGTTCGAAGAAGTTTCGTTTTAAGTTTTACCTCATCTGTCTATAAATCATTCTGTTAGCTATAAAGATGCCTTTCACACTCTCTACCAAGTGCCAATAAATCGATCGAAAATGGTGAGATTCCGAATGTTGACCGTTGCCAAGGCCATTAGTATCCGATTGGGCAACCCCGACTTCTGCGCTCCGGAGGAGCTCGTGCGGACGACTAAACTCCCATGGCCCACAATCTCTCAAGCTCACACGTTGGAACAGTGACTGATAACAAACACACCGTCTATAACCTCTACTGACCGTTTTTCTGACTCACCCCATTTACCGCTTTTATATTTATTGTATTGTATCAAACATGGAAAACAAGTCATGTTTGCTACTTTGTCTTTTTCAGTGGGAAGAGGTTTACAAGCTCTGGGTGGTCTGTATGGAATTGCGAATGGAAGCTTACAGCGCTTATCGTTTTGCGTCGTTGCACAGATTCAAGGATTCCGTTCAGTTCAGGTTCCAAGGCGAATTGGTTTGAGTCGGAAATTGTTCATTTTCTAGCAACACTGGACTTCTGTGGGAGCCCAGTGCTGTGACGACGAGAGTTTGAGATGTTGGTTATATCCTCATCATATATGGAGCGTATGCAATTGTGCCTACCTCTATCAGGTGTCCTACTATTTTACTGAAGATACGTACGAAACATCTTGCCGGAACTGTTCGTAGTAGTCTGCTAAGCACTGCCAACATATCGTTAGCCCCCTTGTCAGTGACATTCTATTAGCTCCACGACAAACTTTTGTTGAAAGTAGAGTCTTAAGGTCCTGTTCTTGGGGAACGACAGCAAGTGGTTGCTCCCCAGTCCAGTATATGTTGCTTTTCTTAAGTCGATGCATGATTTTCGACTTGCCAAAGTTGAACGGGAGACTGTTGTTTACCGAACATAGATGTGCTGTGTCGAGGTACGACGGTAGAAGAGCAGAGACTTTGGAAAAGACAAAGCCAGAGTGGACAACTTTTACGAAGGCGTGCACCCTATTTTCATGAAAGAAAAAGAATGTGTACCAAGTGTTTGATGTAGAAAGGTAAATTTCCTTATTTTATTCTCGAAAAAACGGTCACTCTTTATCACAAACAAACGGGAACAAATTATGGGAAATACCTTGTCAGTGACGCTCATTGATGAAAATATTATTTGGCAATTACGAGTACCAGAGATATTGAGTTTGAAAATCATTCCAAAGACAAGCTGGTCGTTTCACTACGCATACACACAAAAGTAGAAAGTTCCGTATCACAAACAAAGTACACACATTTTACTGTTTATAACCGGATAGTAGTCTGAAAAGTGGAAGACATTGGAATGGCTTCTAATGGAGTAGTAAGGTATAAATGAAGTATATCAAATTTTAATGAAGCAGTTCATCATATTCTTTGTTTCACATATTACCCTCTGAGAATATTTCCATTGAAATTTGCAGGGTTGGAGACGTTTCTCTTTTCTCTGTGAATACTCGAGTTTGGAGATTATGGAGATAGAGGTTAGAAGGAATTTTGTGACCGTATCATGTTTGCACTATACTTCAACATAAATCATGCATATCTGACAGTTTAATATAGGTTGTTGCCCTTTTACAATCCAAATCTACCAAAAACCTTTACCATTTCTTATTTCCTATAGCATTTTAGATACCGTATGATAACCGAATTCGTGTGGTCCTAAAAAAACGTTTGCTTCCCTTGAGCACGTAACCGAGATACTCGGTGGGCATGGCATCACTTCGCCTCTCGTTAATATATTTTGATTGTGGCATGTAATTGTCAAAAAACACAAAGTATAAACTTGTATAACGAGACGTTAAATATTTTTGTGTTAGTACTGTTAGTTTTACATGTATTGTAGTGACCGGCGATCGCGTGGCTTCTCTAAGGTTCCCGGCTGCAACCGTGTTTTCCCGCTTATTTGTTCTGTACGCATGATTCTGTGTATGCCTGCAATAGGAGGCCTGATATAAACTCAGTGCCACTTTCTTCAGTCGTGCAACCAATTGCACGCAGCGAATGCTTGCCCTTTTCTTAACGACTCATCTATTATTTCATTCTTCAAGGTCGTTTAACCTGAACCTATTCGAGCGTTGTTTAACGCACTCGAAGGCTCCACACACTTTTTGTCCTGCGCGCTTTTGAGCGCCACCGAGTGGGCTCGCGCTTCTCTTCTTTCTTCATCTTGGTTGCTGCCGCTGGTCCCAGACTAGGCTAGAACTAACTGCTTATCATATTTCCAAATATTGCTGGAAATATACGGTTTGTTTCCAAACCCCGCCGCGTTTTCTGGTTCGATGCCTGTTGGGACTACGTTACGACTGCTCTTCGGGAAATGCGTGTTAAATTGTTAGTGGACGAGGGTCTAGCGCATACCTACTCGTCCAGTACAGTATAATCCATAGGTTAATGTGTAAAGCGGGTAATTAACTGTCACCTTTCGCATGGCCATTTGTGGATGTTTTTTTAGCTAGGTTGATATCAGATTGCAAAAGAAAAAGGAATACGATTGAACAAAAAATAGACGAGAACTGGCCATGTTTTAACTCCGACTGATGGGACGACAATTGCAGACCTGTTCCAGCAGGGGTCATGTCTTAGTCAGACAAGTGAATATTCACACAGGCAATGCTCTACTTGCATTTTTCCTTGTCACCTAGTGATGTAATGACAATTGACGTATTATGTAGACCACGTGAAGAATTGTCTCCATTGTTCCGGTTTCTTCTTTATGCTCATATTACAGTTAGTATTTTTAAGTACGTAATCATATTTGCAAATTGTCCATCATTTTGGACGCAAAAATAGCGATTAGGCAATGTCCGATTTTAAGTCAAACGGACAAATTCAGTTAGTGCTAATTGAATATCTAGAATTCTTACATTGGAATATCAGATAAATGTACCCTTACCTGCAGCTACACAAAAGAAGAACAGAATTTGCCGATTCCCTTGTGTTGGAACAGGTCCAACAGATTAAAACCCAGTCTGTAGTCACTATCGACAACCGATCGACAATGAAAACAAGGACTCAGCGCGTTGACCTTCGTATATTGGTATCGATCCTGAAAAATCGAGTGTACCGAGAAGCACGTCAAGCTAGCGGGGCACGGGGCGAGTTGTGTTTGTTAGCCCCGGGACGGATATTACCAAAGTAATGGCTTGACCAAAACAGAAGTAAGTAAAACAGCAGGATTATAGAAAATGTACATGTGAATGCGACTGTTGAAAATATCATCCATTATAGTCACTACATAGCTCCCCCTAGAAGGCTAGTAAGTATTACAGAAGCCTTCGTTTTTCCAGAGAGACAGAGGGTAAAAAATAGACATCATGTGTTTCTAGATTATCACTGTTACAGGGCGATACACATGAAGAATAATGACATGGGCTGGGGAATGTCGAAGTTCAGGGGAGGATCGGTCGGAAAAATGGCTGCTGCGTTGTTATTTTGTTACTTAGTCTTCGGTGCGTTTCTTCTCTATCGCAGCGGGCTGCCCAACCCTAAAAACTCTTGAGAGGAAAGGGGGGGAGGTTTGTCCAATGCCTCGCAATAGGTGACTGGAGTTGTCTCTTCACGCATCATGTTCGGATAGTATGAAAAAGAGAAAACATAGTGAAGTACCCGCACGACTGGCGGAAATGAATAACTCACCGTGTCAACGTATCCGGTCGACTAAATAATTTCACAACCAACGACTTCTCGGACTTTGCAATTTTCGAGTGGTTGCCTTCGGTTTACTCTTTTTCCTGTGCACCTGTGAATAAACCTGGTCCAGGAAAACACTATTTTGTCTGCGGACCCGGTAACGCATGAGATAACTGCAAAAACATGAAAGTCAACAAGTTTTTTGGTACGTGTGTGCGTTATATCAAAAAACATCACCTCCGAAAATAAGAAATGTTAACATACTCTGCATAACGTACTGCTTTGCGAAGCTTCCTACCAAGCCCATTATGCCCAAAGGTAGGGGGAGTAGGGGTTGCGGTTGCGGAAGTTGCAGGGAGTTCCGGGGTCGAAACGTTTTTTGCTGCCACTACAAAGCGAGGTGTGCCCCGGGAAGCGTTGCAGAGGATTCTTCCCTCGGATGGTGTCAGAGAGCTCTGTTGACGGAGATGCTCGATCTCATGGTCAGTGGGTTGCGCGGTGGCCATTGCTGCCAAGTCGATGCCATTTTCAGCCAATGTGCTGAGGTTATGGACGCGTAAAAAAGCGTCCGCGATAGTGTTTTCGGTACCTGAGACATGTCGTATATCAGCCGTAGACTGAGAAATATAGTCCAGGTGCCTGACTTCCTTTGGGAAATGTCTGTCGGATGAAGCGTTTAATAACAAGATTAACCGTTTGTGACCAATGCGAACCGTGAAGGTCCTGCATTCTACCGAATGTCGAAAGTGGCGGATGCCTAAATAGGTCGCTTGTAACTCTCTACCAAACCTGCTCTAGCGGGATTCCGCGGATTGTAAAGGTTTGGAGAAGAAAGCTAAGGGTTGCCAATGTTTATCAACCAACTTCTGTAAAACTGCGCCGACAGCTGTATCGGAAGCGTCCGTTACGGTTGATAGTGATGCGTTCGGATCAGGATGAGCAGGGGGAGCTAAGTCAGCTACCGCACCCCTGAGCTCAATAAACGCAGTGCGTGTAGCCTCGGTAAACTGGAATTTGCGTTCACCTCCACGGAGAAGATCCGTTATTCGCTGCATTATATGTGCACTACCAGGTATGAAGTGTCGGCAGTAGTTGACCCAACCACTGAAACGACGAAGTTGCTTAAAGGAATTTGGCTCGGGGTATTTAAGGATGGCTTTCACCTTATCCGTGAGTGCAGCGATCCCCTTCTTGTGAGATCTTGTGACCCAGAAATTCTGTTGCGGCCTTACCTAGTTTGCATTTAGTGGAGTTAACTGTGACGCCTTGTTGGGTCAAACGTTCCAGTAGGGTGCGAAGGTGTGTAAGGTGTTCTTCCTATGAAGTGCTAGTAACTAAAATACCATCTAGATAAGAATAAACAAAGTACAAACCGCGCGTCACTTCAAGAATGAATCACTGAAAAGTTTGGGCTGCGTTGCTCAAACCAAATGGCATTCGAAGAAACTTGAAGAGATCGAGGGGAGTTATTACTGCAGTTTTGGGGATATCGTTTTTGGATCCCGGAATTTGGTGATAAGCACGTACTAAATCTATCTTGTTGAAGATGGTTTTTTCATATAAGCCAGTGGTTAAATCCTGCATATGCGGGATCGGGTATTTGTCAAGCACGGTTGCTTTGTTGAACCCGCGGTAACCACCGCATGGGCGCCGATCACCTGACTTTTTAGGGACTATATGCAGCGGCGAGGCCCATGGACTCTTGGAAGGGCGTATTATCCCCAGTACGAGTATGTGCTCGAATTCTGCCATGACGAGTTTTAGTTTGACGGGAGCCAACCGGCGAGGCCGCGCTGAGACGGGAGTCCCCTAGTGTGGATGTGATGAGTGACGTTGGAGGTCACTGTTGGAATATCGTTTGGTGTGCGAACGAGCTGCGGGAACTCAGTAAAAAGATCCGCGAATTGCCTAGGGGCGGTGTGGTGGACATATATGGGTATTATAGCTGCAACAGTTACGTGCATGCCGGGTATGTTTAGTTTAATGCTGGAATTGACTAACAGACGGCGTCTCGTACCGACTAGAAGGTCAGAATGCCGAAGAAAATCGATATCGATTGTGGTGAAAGGTACCGCGGCAGTTGTAACCACCCATCAGAATGTCCACCGAAGGCCTAAATTAAGAATCAATGACCGCTCTCCGTATGTGGTTATAGGCGTACCATTTGCAGAGCAGATCTGTGGGTCGCAGAGGTATTGCCCCTCGTCTTTTGTAGACGGAAACACACTAACCCGCCCCCGGTATCTACCAGGAACGAGTCTCCGGTCTCCACATCCTTTACAAAGCTGAGGCGACAAGGTACGACACCGACGACGTTAGTCGCCATTACGGGCCGGCATGGAAATTCCTTTGCTTGGTCGGCTAGTAAGTGCACGGTTTAACGCACCTAGTGAATCGAGTGCCAAAACGTTGGTGATACCAACAGTAACCGTCCGTCTGCTGCGTCGTTGTGCGCCTGGGGGATCTGCTAGTTAGGCGACGGGCAGGACGACCTAAAGGGATTATGCTAAAACCGCGACGCAAAGCTTCGGCCTCGGCCCACAGTGCTTATATTCCTGATTCAGGCGTAGAGGGGTCGCCCTTATTATGTGGCGGAATACTCGACGAACATGACGCCTGTATTGGGGTGCTAACCTGATTGAGAAGCGACTAAAAACGCTCTACTACCTGATCAGCTATTTCCGCTGCCTCCGCTAGAGGTCGTGATCTCGCGGTAGACATGAGTGCCTGTGTTGTTTCCGGAAGTCTCTGTATCCACAGTTCACGAAGCGGAGGTTCGTCCGCATGCGACGTGCCTAACAATTGTTGCAGTTCCCGGATTAGGATCGTGCGGCGTTTGTCGCTCAGCTCTAACCCGCTAAATAATTGCTGCAAACGGGTCTTTTCCGATGGATTGACTCGTTTAATTACCTTTCCCTTGACAGTCATAGCGGTTCTCTGTAGGCTGGTTTATTAGGAAATCTCGCAGTTGCGTTTTGACCTCTTCCGGCAAACGTGACATTAACTGGCTGAATCTGCCCTGGTCGGAAGATACACGGTTATTGCAGAATTCTGCTTCTAAGTGTATGAACTATAGGGTTGGGTCCATTTCTAAGAACGGCGGGACTATCAGCAATACGGCCACCGTGGGGGTACTCGAGAGTCTTAGAATCGTTATCAGACATGGGTATAACGATTAAAAGTTACGCAGTAATAAGTGGTTAGAACGGGTATATAAAATTAATATAACTAAACGTATACACGAACTGAAAAAAGGACTGTTTCGAAAACGCAAGATACAAAATGACACGGAACGGACTCACCGAAAACGGCAAAGTGCAACCACGCGTTCAAAATGTCGCGCTCACCAGTTGTTGGAACCCCAGCAAACAAATCGGAGTTGGCCCGGAGTCGGACCGTGTCTGGCCAACCAGTCGGACTGGATCTGGCTTGCACCAAGTACCGGAGTCGGTCCGACTCCGGTTTGGCCAGACTCACAGTCGGCCAGCGAAAAATTTTGAAAGCGCTCTGTTTACTGAATTTTGTGATGCCGATTAGCACGGCCGTTCTCTTAGTGTTCCCTCAGCGTTCAATATACCCAACCACGATGAGAGCTACCGTCTACCTTCAAAAACCAAGTACCGAACTTCATAAATCTTGGGAACGTTGAAAAAACCATTGCGATCGAAAAAAAATTTAATTAACCAAAATTGCGGCCAATTAACCGAAGGTCCCATGTTTGGAAAAGAACGTCCTGTTCATCGAAAATATTTGCAACAGCTCAATAATCATTCCATGCCTTGATATCTGCAAAAGAAACAAGATTTTAGCACACGTTAGAAGTGGATTATCTCCGTTAATAAGCAAGATACAACAATAAGGTTTTTGGACAATCTGATAGAAAAGTTACAGTTGCTTCAGAAAACGAGGGTTTCATTCATGGAAGCGTCTGGAATGATGTCCCGGGACGGATATTACCAAAGTAATGGCTTGACTAAAACGAAAGTAAGTAAGACCCCAAGATCATCGAAAATGTACATGTGAATGCGACTATCGAAAATATCCTTCGTTATGGTCGCTACACCTGGATTTATTTTCCCACTATAATAGTTTTCTCTGAATATCAGCCTGATATGTACCGGCACAAAACGGAAAATTCGAGTCACTGGGACAGACTTCAGTAATTTCCTTTAGTAAACGGTACATTTTATGTTTTCTACCTGTTGTCAGGAATAACATTACAGACGAGTAGTAGGGGTTTTACTGTTCATATAGATTGAACACCATAGAAATCGTCCGTAATAAAAAACACCGCTCAACAAGTTAGTGATTTCTATGATTTCAACTCGGAGAGAATTTCCAGCACAGTGGTCACTGATTGGAATTAACAGGATCGTTACTATGCCTCCTCTGGGGACGATCAGGCAGCCTGATCGTTACTCACAGGCAGAAGTGGTTGAGCGTTCGGTCGTGGCTAATGTGAGGTCAGTATCGCAGTGGTCATCACGGTTGTCTGATGAAAGCGTGGCCGGAGGTCTAGTCCAGGCAGTGGCAAGGATATGCACTACTGACGGGCTCTAATAAGACCGGAACTAGATTCTAGTGCTTCTTTTCGAGAGTGTTCGAATGAGAAGTCCGTGGGAATGTGACAGCCGCGATCAATTGTGCGCGATGTTCAGTTTATGTGGATAACGTAATATGACAAATACAACATTCCGTTGACAAACGAGATTAACCGAAAAGATGAAATTCCGGCTTCAAATGAAATTGGGTGAACGAATTACTATGGTTCGAGGGATGTGATTCCGAAAATACTATGTTTCATCAAACTATTGTTCAAAAGGCGATGTCGGAAGTGGCAATGAAGGTCACATTGAAAAACGCGTTTGGAAGCGGCGAACACCATGTGATTATGTGATATAACCGACATTGAAAATTCGTAGGGGTGAAGAAAGACAGGAACCTATAAAATTCGGCTAATAATTATAACGATAACCGGATAGTGCATGGTTTTTTTAGTTGTTTTGTACTTCATTCTGCTAATTTCGCGAAACTGCTGCATTAGACCTCCCTGTTCTTTTTTGTTTGACTTGTAAAAAGAAATAGACAGTGCAGTTTAGAATAAAACACTGCTACGCGCACTTTTTAGTTCCTCCTACAACGTCGGTGATTGGCAGCCAGCTAAAATATCTTCTCGTTAGATTAACTTTCATCCCCATTACTTCGCACCGTCAACCACGTTTGGGACGCTTCGAATAATCCTCATTATAGTTGGACGTTCCGTGAACATTATTCATTATTGGTGAGTCCAGCCCGAATCACATCCTCTGTAACGACCAGACTACAACTTATCCATGACCTAAAGCTAGGCCACAAACGCCCCACGACCCTTCTAGCGGGGATGGAACAACTCTTCTGCAGCTTGCACATGGATGAGGCCCATCCCGGGGAACTCTGGCTTAGGAGATTACTGAAAGCAGCGAGAAAAGTAGTCTCCATGAGAGACGAGGTTCCAAACCCCTGCAGCCCACAGCTCCATGCTACACACGACACTCATATAAATACTTACGGGTAACGTTCTTTTACCTTTAATTTGGGCCTCGGGCGAACACTCCACTAGATGTTTACAGCTACTGCGGTACCCTTTGTATCAACCGGCATCGACTTCCTTCAGCATTTCGACTCTGTGGTCGATACAAGACGCCGTACGTTTATTTGATTCCAGCACTAGGCTAAGCATACCCGGCATGGACGCAGCAGTTTCGGCTATAACATCCGTAAATACCCAACCCGCAGCCTTAGGTCTTCTTTGGATCTATTCACTGAGTTCTCACAGCTCGATCACACTTCAGACGCCATCCCAACTGTTGCCACTAGTATCACACAGCACATCCACATTAAAAAACCCCCGTCTCAGCACGACCTCGCCGGTTGGTTCTCGATAAACTCAAACTCGCCAAGGCAGAATTCGAGCACATGCTCGAACTCGGAGTAATACGCCAATGTGAGAGTTCATGGGACTCACCGCTGCATTTGGTTCCTCAGAAGTAAAGTCATTAGCGCCTCTGTCTTGATTATCGTGGGCCCAGACAAAAACTGTCGTTTCTGACAACTACCCAATCCGGCATATACAGAACCTAATTACTTGTTCATATGGAAAAACCATCTTCAACATGACAGATTCACTATGTGCTTACCACCCGATCCCGGTTACCAAAGAAAATATACCCAAAACTGCGGTTATCAGCCTTTTCGACCTACTCGAACTTCGACGAATGCCATTTGGTTTGAGCAAAGCAGTTGAAACTTTTCAACGCTTCATTCTTGAAGTAACACATGATTTGGACTTCCTCCACCCCTATCTAGATGACACTTTGGTTGTCAGTCCTTCACTGCAGAAACAACTTACGCACCTACGCGCCCTACTGGAGCGTTTAACTCAACATTCCGTCACAGTTGACCCCAACAAATGCGAACTAGGTAAGACCAAAACAGAGCTCCTGGGTCAGAAAATATCGAAAACAGGTTCACTGGACTAACAGATATGGTTAGAACGATCCGTCACCAATGTAAGTCAGACATTTTAGGCCCTTTTGTCGTTTTAGTAGTCTGGTCAACCAGTGCAGGCGTTTCACACATTGAAGTACCCGTATAATGCGGCCAATGGCAGATCTTGTTTTGTACAGCATTTTGTAGTGCAGACTCGTGATTATTTTTCACATATTCCACCTTCTTCAAATTCACATGTACACTCGTTTAAATCATGAGTTGATTCAATAAACAATACAAAAATTACACCTCCGAGGTCGCGAGCCCTGTGTTCTCTCTGTGCGTTCAGTGTCGCGTGTGTATAGATTTTTGGGAGAGTTAACGGCTAACGGAATCCGCATTTATTTCAGCACATTTCCAAACTCCTCTGTCGTCAGGATTATCTTCGTTTTGACCTGTAAGTTTACCTGGGAACTATACGACAGATCGCATCGATTGAATACTTCACTCGGTGCGGTGGGACTCTAAACGACCCACCTTCACCAACTACTATGGGTCAGTTGTTCCCATTTTCTATCACCTTTTTGATTTCACGTCCACACCTGAATTGTATGTACCGTTTAGATCCACTACAATCTCTTCTGTAGAAGTGATCGTAAATATCAGTTTACGGAAGCCGCGTACATAATGCCCGGCGAGCCCGAGGATGCGGTCGTCTACTAAGCCCTCCTTCCTCATGCTGATCCAAACGTAACGTTGCCATTTGTGACCGACGCCTCTGGTACTGCCGTATTACAACAGGTTGTAGTGAGATCGTCTTTGAAGTCTCCAAAGACCTAAACTGCCTTCGGGATCGAGGTTATTAGATCACTTCCGCTTCTCGACACGGTTCCGAAGCCCCGCTGCTTTAACGGACTTGCAACTTATCATTCTCAATTTATTCCTACCTGTGCCAAGCTTATGCAGCTTTTAGCTGATTTACTTCGGGGAAATACGTCAAATGATGGCCAAATTCCTCAACTGTTCACTTTCTCCATCCTCAGAAATATTTTTTCTGGCATGACCTTGAACATAAGGCCAACATTAACCTTGTGAAGCAAAAATTGATGTAACTACTCAGCATTTTTTATCAAACATCGAAACTTCTGAGAACTGTCGTTTTGGAGGCAATTGGGCCAAATGATTCTTCATGAATCAGAATTTTCTTGTATTATTATGTCGGTTTTGTGA
This sequence comes from Paragonimus heterotremus, assembly GCA_013368495.1. Classification (NCBI taxonomy): domain Eukaryota; kingdom Metazoa; phylum Platyhelminthes; class Trematoda; order Plagiorchiida; family Troglotrematidae; genus Paragonimus; species Paragonimus heterotremus. The sequence continues at coordinate 1,287 of LUCH01018616.1, read as the reverse complement.
ATTTATTCCCATTATTGGTGTATTGTACAATTAACAATTATGTGTACATTATGGGTTTCATGTTAAAATGTGTGCACTGATCACGCTCATCTGAGCGTGTTTTCTCACAGGTGCGTTGAGAAATATACCATTATTATTATTATTATTATTATTGTTATTATTATTATTATTATAAACGTACTTTGCATCTAACCCCCTTATCCGCTACAACCTTTACTACCATAAAGGAGGCACTCGCTTCTGTTGTCATGTCACAATACCAACAGCCGGATGTGCTGAAAAGCACCGCAGTGAATGCTTCGGACACAGCCATATGCGCAGTGATGCAGCAGACGGTTCTGGACGCATGGCGGCCAATTGTTTTCCTTTCTCGGTGCTTCAACGACACTAAAACGTGATACAGCACTTTCGGTCGTGAACTTTTAGCTGTGTGTAGGGCTGTGCATTATTTCCGCCGGGCACCCGAAGGCCGTGATTCCATTAGTTTCACCGCAGAATTATTTCGAAAGACATTCACTACAACAAACTTGACAGTTGCACTATATGGTTCAATTTTTTATGGTTATACACCATGTCTTCGGAGCTGCAAACGTTGCCGCGTATAATCTGCCACAACCGCACAGCGGCCGTACATCCAACGACCCGATTTCACATCGCCGTATGGTTCCGTTGCAACAGTCCGGATGCACATTTATGAATGATCCGAAACAAATCAACCTACGCGTCGTCAAAATACTGTTGACGTCTTCGGGTGACATCATAAAATATGGCAATACGCTGAAATACCTCGTGCTAATCGTGTCACATTCATTGCGAAAAGCAGTCTTCAAGGCGACGCACAACCTAATTGCGGATTGATTCGTCCGGCCTAACATGAATCTGGACGTGCGGTATTAGGCCAGTTGTTGCCTTGCATATCAACTTCCCAAGGTCAACTGATACACGATTAGTTCGCTGGAAGCTTTTCAAACCCCCGACGATCGCCTTGAGCATGTCCACCAGGACTTCGTTTTGGTTGTCCGTCAACAATCACAACCGAGCCGCGGCATACAACTTGAAGCACCATTATTTTCACAACCTACCAACCCGTCAGGCGTTTACCAAGCACGCATTACAACATATCACCCGCGTGCGAATGAACTCGTGGGGTCTTCTCATTGTCAGCTCATAGCTTTACTACATACTCACGAGCGGGTGGATTGGACGGAAGCTTTACCGCTAGTTCTACTTAGTATTCGCAATTCTGTCAATGGTGCCAGTACGATCCAGGCGTCACTCGTTTACGGT
>LUCH01018615.1:0-12736 GCA_013368495.1 Paragonimus heterotremus | reverse complement strand
GATCTATTTTCATTAACCACTTTTTGTTAAATTATCGGTGTGGCCACTTTCGGATGCTTGGCCAGGCAGCACTTGTTGACGTATGCAACTCTGAACCAAACGCAACTGGTTGTATTGACCTTCAGTTTCACTGATTCACCTTAGTTTAACATGTATAGCTATATCAATCTGATGAAGTATGGTGGAAAACATCAGTCTTTGGCGGTTGTTCCGTTATTCATTCGATTTTGATTAATCCTTATTGTCTAATTTCGTTTTGAAGTGCGCCACGTGGCACATCAAACAGTTTGAACACAAACTTCAGTCTATTGTTTGCTTTCGATCGTCTGTGAATATTGTTCACTTTGTCACCGACTGATAGTTTTGTGGTCATCATAGCTTCAAGAACGGCCGTTTGAATACGACAGCACACTGTATGTTTGTGTCCCAACCGTAACGGAAAAACTGCAAACAATCAGGTGTGTGCTGACTACAGTGGTTCTGTTGATCGAGGACCTACCAACCAGGAAAGCCCTCCACGATTCACTCGGCTGTAAAACATGATGCGATTGGTGCATCAGTGTTCCACCTTGTCTAACCATTTGCTTTACATATTGCTATGTATGGAAGTACTTGTGACTCGGAATAAAGGGATAACTGTATTCACAGCTTCCTGGTTTCTATTTATGCTGCTTGCGCGTGGTTAGAAACGTTAGTTTACATCGCCACATAGTCCAAATTAGTAGCTGGTTTACTGAACACAATCACAGAGCCACACACCGTATGGTACGCCAAGCCAATAACCAATCACCGTGTGGGAATGGGCGGTGGCAGTGTCAACGTCAACCCACTGGTTTGGACACGATTAAGTCACGCGGGCTCGAAAGCCATAGACTAATTACTACCTATCCCAAATCCTGTAGCATACTGAACGTGTACGCACACCACGGGGGATAGTGGGAACACAATACAATGTGCCGCTTCTTAAGTTGCTGCATATTTGGCCTGCGCAATGCGGATAATTGCATAAGATGGGATTGGTGCAATCGAAAAGTGGGAGCATTTTGGAAGGAGTGACATGGTGGATGAAACCTATGGATGTTAAGTGTAGCTGTTTTAAATATACTCCTACTGGCACAAAACGGTAAGCCGCACACCCGTTATTTTTCGTTTCTTCTACAAGCTGACTTATCCGACACATTCATCCTTATTGCCATTAATTCCGTCGTTGTGACAGACTCTTGCGCTGTAGAAGTCCGTGCACACGACCACTCTCAAGGTACCGTTCGTTCTTCTCAGGTTATGGTTAAGCTTACGACCAGAAACGATAACTGTTTTGTAAACTATGGTGAATGACTCCACGACTGGTGCCAGCAAGACAGTTGTTATGTCTATACACCAAGAGATCAGACAATCTGAGCACTACTTCCAAGCTAATGTGGTTGAGCGTTTGCATGTGCTAATTTGCTCTTGTTCATACCACTTTACATATCTGTTTCCGTTTAAGACCGGGGATTTCTATCACACACTAAAGCAACTCACTTTGGTGCATTAGAATTTTCACTTCAGAATCCTGGACACGATGGCAAGAACATGATTATTCTGACTAACCCGAAGGGATAGGCAATCTAAATTAGCGTACTTTGCATTGGCTTCTTTGATTGAGGAAGTGGTACGGATTATTCGTGAGTTCGAATGGCTGTGCCTAATCAGAACGAGGTTAGGTATCAAATATGAGTGCAGATCTTCCAACTCAGTTCCTATTAATCCATCAAACTGCTTCCTTCGATCGGTAAAGGATTGCGAGTGGTTGAATGTGTCTGTTGCTCTCTCGTCCAATTGGAATGAACTTTGAGATCGTGGTAGACTTCGAGCTGTAAAGTGACAGTGAAAACGTTTTTATTATCGTCCTAACATACATGGTTGACGGACACAAGTGCACTCATATCAGGTCCGAAAAACGTGGGCATACTATCGAAGCACTCGAATGGGACGGTAACTGGCGCACGGTTGCTTTTCTAAACGGAGTCACGTGCAATACCGCTTACAAGTGGCTTCATGTGAATTATACCACTTATGAGGCTCAGCCTCGCTTGGTACATAAAAGCAAGCTCCTAACGGAATCAAAGTTCGATGTGTTGTTGGAATAGATTTCGACAGACCCAATGATGACATCACAATTTTTGAGATTGCACGTCAAAGTTGGGTTTGGGAAGGATTTGTCAACGATGAGGATCAGTCGATATTTGGATTGAACAAAACTGTTAGAACACGAAAACTGGTAGATGCAAGCATTTCGTATTGACTCATCAGCACCAAATTTACAATAACACGAATCAGTTTTTTATGTCGAACAGTTAGAGATGGAAGGGATGGATAGTCGATTGATGGGTTGAGGAGGGTCACTAAGTCCAGGGGAGGGTCAAGCTCACGAACAATTGCTTCTGAACACACAGGGTCAGCTCCAGTGGAGTGATCGCGACAGCCTCAGTAAACCGCAACAATCTTAAACTGGAATGACGTAATAAGATTCTGAATGCACAAGCCGGATCGATGACGTGACCAGTAGTCAGGACGTGTCTTGAGTCTGCGGACACGGGTTGCTTGCGTGTTTCAACGTCATCGCTATTCCTCGGTAATACTAAGTTCTGCACACATTTAGGCAAATGTTCCTTCACTTTGGAAATCACACATCTTTCGGTTCTGCCTATGTAACTTTCTTTGCAGTTACATGTAAATCGGTAGATACAGTATGATCTCCCTTGACTGAAGGTACAGGCAGCTTCTGGGTTCGAGCTTGTGCATAAAGTTCGGCTGCGTTGAATGTTCGTTTTAATCGACTTAATCAGCCTTTGTATTGTTTAATACATACTTTAATCGCCTTTAAAAGGCAATTCTATATACACCTTCTTTTCCCTCACAGTGACCACCTGTTCAGATGGTGGTTTCGACCTACTATGCCTCTCTATAAACCTTTTTAGATGAGCATTAAATTGCAGCGGAGACGTGATGAAGTCTAATTTCTCCACAAGACTGTCTTGTGTGCAGATTCGCCTTGCACATGTGGATAGTGTATTCACTAATGCGAGTTTGTGATGGACCATTGTGAAATTGCTAAAGTTCAGGTATTGACCGGACCACGGGGATTTCCTATGGACACCTCCTTTGATAGAGCCATCTTCCTGGCAACTTACGAGTATGTTTAGAAACGGCAAACAATTATCAGTCTCAAATTCACACGTTACATTCAGATTGAGATAATAATTATTTAAGCGCTGCACTAGGTTATCTACTGCCTATTTGGACCGACTGAATAATAGTGTATCATCAACACAGCGTTTGTAGTATGATAGACTTTCTATGTCTGCGGCTAACTCTTGTTCAATCCTTAGCATGAAAAAGTCAGCTAAGATGGGTCTTAATGGACTTCCAACGGCTAACCCATCTATTTGGCGGTAGCAGCGACCAACAAAACGGAAGCTGACGTTTCAGTGCACAGCGATAGTTTCCCTCAGAATATCACTAGGCAGAAGCAAAGTAATGTGGCTCGTTTCAGCGAGCTCACAAATATAGTCAAGTGTCTCATGTGGCAGAACACTCGTGAACAGTAACTGAACGTCTATGGAGCATACCAACTCATTCGCAAGACTGTTGTCTGAGTCACTGATCAGTTCGAAAGAATCTTTAAGAAAATAGGCCTGGAAATTTTGTTTTAATGGAGTTGAGATAGAGACTAACCAGAGTGTCAGTTTATTGTACACAGACTTTGTCAATGCCAGGATAGGCCTGAGAGGCATTCAAGAATTATGTGCTTTAGGGAGGCGGTACAGCTGAGATGTCGACGACCCACACGGTTTAAGGGATTTGTACGTCACGTCATCGATTATGTGCAATTGTAAGAGAAGTTGAAGATGCCACCCTATGCGACCTTCTATTTCAGTGACGTTGTCCACTGTGTCTATTTGCTGAAACTTCGTTTGGTCCTCCAATATTGACATCATCTTCTACACATACGCGTCCCTGGTTATCAACTGGTGGAGTGGTACGCAAACTCAGAAACTATTTGTTGGATCGATGAGACGAATTTCGGCTTGTTCTGCACAAGGTCAGTGGGACGTTCAATCAACTGAACGAAGGCATGAGTCTCTGTGACAAGTAGCCGAGGCCGGAATCTTCATTCGATTAGAGCTGTGATATCAAGCTCAATAGTGAGCTATTCGATGAGGAGGGGAGAATACAACAGCGACGATCGCAAAGTTTGGTTATGAACCCTGCTAGGTCAGATGAAGATCAGTACATCTGCGACAAAAATTGTGTTGATATGTGGGAGAACATCATAGTACACCCGTCTAGAAAGTGTGTGTGCCGAGGGGTTATATAATGCAGGACTAGTGCAACTGGAACATGGTGAAAGCATGGGTTAAGAGGCATCTACAGGTGCACCACGAAGCGATAGTAAACGAGGATCCTCAGGATGTGCCGGGACAACAGGAGTAGAGGACACGGGCTCTGGAACAGATAGTCATTTCTTCCATATACGACGTCATCGTTGTCGGTGGTAATGAATGGTGGCATATGCAGACGATAAACGGTGATAGTACGGGGCCGAAACAATACACCCATATTTCAGTGAACTAACAATGTTCTATTCAGAACAACCACATATTGATTTATACTAATTATTTATTGGAAGCTATTCCTGAATGAACTAACACATGGTCAGTGAGTGTCCAAACTACAACAGATTTCCGTTTTTCGTTGGATGCCTGCAAAGAAGTGAGCTACCCACATATAATAGATAATCTAATGTTTTACTTTTGCGAACGAAAATATCAAATGAACCGTTAGAATCTCGCGATTTGTCTTGTTTCGTTACTGGCTTAACTATTTCGACGATGTTGCTGGGCAATTAATTAGATGACCGTATAATACTACAAACCTTCAAAAACTGTCAAACTCAATCGACAGCGAGAATCGTGTGCACGAAATAAAGGTGCGGCGAGTCGATAGCCAGAGCCATGCCCCCTTCATTATGGAGACTGGGGCAGATAGTCGATGAACATTCGTCATGTACATTTGTTCGGACTATCAGGGTACACAGTGCAATGCTGGACAACATATTTCCTAACATTTTGTCACAGACTATACTGAATTAATATCATTTTGGCGTAATAATACTGAAGGATAGGATGATATATCTAGAGGGCCGTGGCACGCCAACAAAATTGAGTAACCCTTATTAAGTTAAGGATATTCGAATCTAGAACGAATTAAAGAATATAGAACTATTCATGTGGCAGAGAAATTTACAAACAATGCATTTTCGGAAACACGTGGTCCATGAATTTGAATCCCCGATCAACGATAATTCATTCAGTGCTGAACAGTGGTGTTAGTGGATTCCAGTGGGAACCAGTGGAGGAAACTTGCCTGGGCAGTTAACACCATAGATCATTTGGTGGATTCTACATATCACATAGGATTTAGTGGATAACTGAGTCCAAACATGAAATTCTGAACTCCCTCTTGTGGTAACGTAGATCAGCTGGTAGAGCGCTCCTCGCATTTACGCGAGTTGTCACTGTGGCTGATTTCACACAGACAAAAGTCCTTAGTTTTCGCAATTGAGTCTCATCGGAATCAGCAAATCCGCCACATCACCTATTAGTTTATGTTGAAATGAAGAATGACCGAATATTAACTTGAATTAAACAGCTAAATTTGAACTCATTTGGAATGGACTAAACTGCATTCTCAGAACCCTCGTCACTTGGCTGCCTGTATTGCTTAGTTCACATCCCGTACAGTTGTGGCGGGCGAATGTAGAACCGTAGCTGTTTGTTGGAGGCAAAACTAATTCTTTACTTCCACTTGCCGCTCCGTTTTCTGTTTGCAAGTTGTAGGCTCCTTTGAGTATAGACGAAACCATTTTTAGTAGTTAGGCCCCTTCCCTCCCAATCCTTTTTCTTCTGTTTTTCCGTATAGGGTTCGCTTTTTTTCATGGTTATGGGGCGCTTAAGCATCAGCGAGACCCACAAATGTATTGCTGTCTGTGATGATAACGATGGTGAAATCTAATTTAGAAGACATTGTCGTCGAACGATTATTCACAAAACTTAGTCGACGTTCATTGAAAGAAACAGAACCAACTAAATACTCTGTATAGTGGTCTCATGAGAAGAGTTTCTTCTCCAAGTGCAGTTTGAAGGAAGTCTACGTGTGAATGCACTGGTGCGCTGGTGGTGCACTGGTACGGACCTATTCAACCACTGGACTATGCACAATATCATCAACCTGATTAAAGTGTTCATGACGAACAGCACGTGGTAAGAGCCGAAGCGTTATACATCTCACGCTGTTCACCTCTTCGCACGCAGAAGGAATCAAAGCCATCGGCGTAAAATCCTCTAACTTGTCTGTCTAACATTGTATACGTCATCCAATATCACACTCGGTTGTTGTCGTTGTCTCGATCGCATTCTCACAATCTGAGTGTCTTTCTGTTCATTGTTCATTGATCACTGATAGAAGGCAAGAGTCGCCGACTGTGTGAGCCTCTTCACTCGGCGTCTCGGCACCGGAATAACCAGGGTGTTCACAAGTCTCCTTCTTCCAGCTTGCTATCACATTCACATCTAGGAGCAGCTTGAAGACCACACCATTGAGTGTTAGCATTACCGGCGCTGGTAGCGCATTCCAACTATTGACAACCTGCCGAGACAGCAGAGATACGGAGTGAAGTCGTCTCGATCGCTGCCTGAGAATTGTGAGTGGAACACCCCGGAATCTATGCTCATTTCGGAGGGGAAAACCTGCTCTCAGCTCCTCGCCCATGTCACCTCGCAAAATGCAGCGTATCACAATAAGGTCACTGCGGAGTCTCACACAACCATCTGCCACACACTTTCAAATCAAAGTGTCTACCACGTGGATCATGTCACATTAAGCGAAATTACTGTCTAAAAATCGAGACGCGACAGAAACCCGACCCTTAGTCGTAAACCTGAAATGTTACCAGACGTGAAAACTTACGACGTAGGTCAAGAACTGTCGAATGGGCTATGCATGTGGTGCACGGAACAGTTGGTACGCTTTGTTAACTCAACTATAGACCCACTAACATTGCGTATTCTAACACACTTCACCAGTAACTGATAATCGTATCCCCGTCACTGTCTCATCAAACATTAAACGTGCAGGTGCTGGTTTACTTTGTTTGAGGTAACTTAGCGTACAGCGTAGTCCCGGAAAGGTGACTACGAATATTCGCGGTCATCGTTAAGTTCACCGTTTAGGCTCACATTAGGAAATAATCTATGCTACTCTCTCAACTTGTGTCACCCACGTACGCACGAGCCACGTTCAGCCTACTGCCTTGTATGTCGAACGAGATCTTCTCACTTTCAGCTCGCATTGTCAGACAAAGGACACTTTATCTACTTCACCATTCTCTGTCCCCAACACATGAATACCTTTCGGGCTATTTAGAAAATGATCGATATTACGAATTGTAACGGGAAAATTACATTACCTAGTGGATACTGGTCACTGCCTCAGTGACGTCCACTGGAACAAAGCAGCACTGAACTTTAGACTACTTATCTTACTCGCCTGTGTTCACAGTTCCAAAGTTCTTTTGCCGATTTTCATCTTGTGCATTATTAGTGCGTGTCACAAGTTTATTATCGAGCTCCAGCCGCATCACGTGGATTCATCGATTTTGTTGGCACAACAGCAAGGCTCGATTTTCTGATTTATTCCCTCCATAACCGGCTAATAACGCATTGAACTGTTCCGCAGTGTTAAGTGAGTGGCGCAGTGATCAACACGGTTGCCTCATGAATAGCGTGGTCGGAGTTCTAGTCCCGGCAGTGGCAAGGATATGCAATACTGACGAGCACTAATGAGAGCGAAACTCGAGTGTAGTGTTTCTTTTCGAAAGGGGCCGACCGGAAGGTCTATGGGAATGCGACAGCTGCGATCAATTGTGGGTGATGTTCAACCTATATGAAAGCCGAAATCCCCTACTAGTCATCAGTAAACTTTCGTTTCACTTAAACTGGTCAGATTTTGCACTGCTCTACCGTAGCATGCCATTTCCAATTTGCGGTCTCCTAATACAATTTCGCAAGCATCGGTGCCACAGTTCTTGAAGTATGAAAACGAAACTCTCCCATACGTTTTGTCATTTCCACAATAGTTGGACTTGAACGAGTCTCACGGACACATCAGAACAAAGAATGACAACAGAAGCTGCAGTCCCAAAACTGTGCTTGATCTCAAACTGACGCGCTTACTAAGAGGGTTAGGACAGCATGCGCCAGTAAATTAAGGTAGCCAAAACCTATTGGGGTAATCAGATATAGAGATGTGACCCTCAGATGAGTGAATTTAGCAGCCACATTGTGTACACTGAGCATAGGCTGACCAATGGGATGTCTGTCTTTACACAACGTTACGATTTCAGTGCGGATGTTTCGTCTACCACCAATGCCCCACCATATTAGTGCGATCCACTCAGTTTGTGCCAAATTGAAGATGTAGAGCAATACCTGTGATATGTCTTGGACTGACATCAATGGACGGAAACCTGTATAGAGGAGCGCATGTGTCACCATGTCACTTATTGAGGTGGACTATTTCGATATATCTTTTATTTCTTTACTGACTGCTTAGAAAATTTTTCTGATGCGTACCTCACACCTTGCGACGTGAAATAGTAACCACGAAATTGAGTTTGTTGGACACACCCTGTCTACGTTTGGGATCCCATCAAACTTTATAAACACTCCTGTTCGCAGAGAGGCTCTTATTCCGAAGAATTCACTTGAGGTTGACCACTTCTTTTACGTATATTTGTATAGTTTACGCTATTTAACAGGATCTACCGTTCTAGCGGAACTACTGGGTGCCTTGTCGAAGGAGAAATGTCTTTTTTTTGGATGGGAACTGATACAACAGTTCAAGCTGGATCAAATAATAGAGCGTCTTTTATCCATTTCCGTCATAACAATTTCAACTAGAAATTCACTGCTTTCCTCTACGACGCTCCAAGTATTTGCTTAGAGGGCGATCTCATCCCAAATCCAAAATAGTAAGGAAAGAGCGATCGTACATGCTTACCGAAAGCAGATGCGTCATACTTTGTTCACGGAAAGGAAGTCCTCGCCTGAGTTTGGGTTTGTGAAAAATAGTAACTTCTCTTAATCGGACCTCTATTCACACTTTGCACAGAACACGTTGCACTCACCACCTTAGGAATTGAAGGAATGAAATGACTGAATCCAGTCGGAATAAACCTCTTTTATACAAGACCGATAACTAAGGTTCTCAGACTTCCGGAGTCAAACCGCCGACCGACTTTCGAGACTAAACTAGAATGCAGTCAATTTCTAGAAAGAAGAGGAGGAGAAGTTTCTTTCCTGCATTGAATTCTTTTGAAATGACATGTCATCAAACCAGGGTTACAGTCGGCAAATTAGTAATATAAATTTCAGTCAGAAATCGACGTATAATATAAGGATGACCTGGTAAGAGCGAATTCGCTGGTAAGGTTGTAGTGGTCAAGACGAGTTACTGAGCAGACTAGGTGAATGCGAGTGTACCTCACTAGGCTATCGGTGATACCGAAATGAACGAATGAGACAAAATAGTTACAAAGTTCCAGCAAGTTACGATAATCAAAAGGATTTGACTCACAGGAAAGTGTTCACAAGTGTTCGAGATGACCATCACAATATTCCAAATTACCAGTATCCGAAAGTGGGTAATATCACAGAGTTGTCGTGGACTGCTGAAGCGCGATCCGGGATGCGATGATGTTCGTAGTACAACGGAGCTAAAAAATTAGATGATACATCCGTGTAGTATCGTCAAACGACTGCGCAACGGAGAGAAGAGCAGACCGACGTGCACAAAATTTGTATTGTATTACAAGGTCACTTTATCAATTTGAACAACACGCAAAGGTGATACAACAGGTTGTTGTACAGAAATGAAACATCGTTTGCAAACAAAAATAAGGAAGTCTCTTCAGGGTCATTTTACGTTCTACGAGGTAAACTCACTGTTATGCAAGGTCCTGTGTTTGGAGGGCCGTTTGGACTTATCCCACATGTGCACAGCGGGGTTATCCAAAAATAGACCGGACGAAACGCAGAACCGACAACCTTTTTAATGACCAAGAATGTGCAAGTCGATCGAAGTGTCAGTAATTAATTGTCAACTGCTGAGAGCTCTGCAAAATTTCCAAGTCCGTTGGTGCACCAGTACAACCTACCATCCACCCGATGAACCTTTGACCCAAGACTGTCATTGACATCATGGGTCCATTTTGTTCCGTCCATCAGCATCAAACTAATTCCTTGATCACCATATGTTCTTGTGACAAATGACCCGAAGTCCAGCTCCGTGTTGACGTGAAAAATGCTGACGTTGTATCTTGATTCACTTACTTGTCCGCCCGTTTCGCACTAACAGAGGAAATCGTAACTGATGATGGATCACAATTTACTAGTCATGAGTTTGACCGATTGCACCAGCTTCACGAAACCAGGAATGCCCGAATGACTTTGTAAAATCCAGCTGCGAATGGTATGGTGGTACGTTTGAACCGTCCCTTGACAGGTGGCGTATAACCAGAGTGACTTCCCAGCATGCCTTAGAAGAATGCCGTGATCGAAGTCCTATCGATCTACAGAAACTCGCATCATAGAACGACTCACAAAACGCCGGGAGAGCTAAGATGTGGCCGGAGATTGTGCACGAAGTCGAATGCTGAGCACTCAACCCAAGGAACTGACGATTCTGGTCGGCTGGATAGCGGTCGTGTCTTCCAACTAGCGTATAGAAAACCAGCGTCAGCTATACAGCTTCGGATATTCTTCCGTTTCATAGAGCGACAAATGAGCATAGGTCAGTCGACACCGTTGGACGGGGAACATACGACCTCACAGCCGACCACATGGCCAAATCCAGACACCTCTATCCATCGCCGATGCAAAGAGACGCATACAATTACCAATTTTACACTGCACGATTCCCGAGACTCAGACCCAAAAACGGTGGTCAGTCTGCCAAACTACACAGATCGCCCACTACGGTTTGGACCGGCTTTCAGGCTAAGACGGAAACAGTGTTGTATACGCGTCATTATCGCTCGTGAGTGACCCTCACTCTGGCTTCGATGCGAGCTCCCTTCTGATTGGCCTCGCTTTCATTGACCATCAGTACCTCAATCAACGCTTGTAAATGTGAGGATGTTACTTCTATGTTTCTTGAGTCACGCGTCTTTTTTCTTCTACGGTTGGTATTACCTGTAAGGACTAGGGTTGACTGTGTTGGAACAAGAAGAAAATCGTCGCTGTTGATGTTATCATCATCACCATCACCACCATTATCATGATCGTCATCATAATCTTCATCCGCCTCCTCATCATCATCATCAACATCAACATCATCATCATCACCTACTGCGGGTCGCACCCGTGGACTCTACGACTAGGACTGACATTGGTCCTCACGGCAATCACTAAAGTGATCAGTTAACAATTAATTACAAAGGCCATATAATGAAAAAACAGCGGCGGTTTATGTATAGGCATAAGACCAGCAACCTCAAAGGTACGAGCTAGTCATTGATTGTGACTCACTGTCATATGTGAGGATGCTTCCTACCAGCAACGTGAATAATCCGAACCGGCTCAATGTGGTAAGCGGTAATTACATACCTTACCTAGCGAGGTGATCATGGTTTTCATATCACGTTTTGATGTGATCGTCCAAAGGCTTCTCGGTTTCTTCAGCTAATGAAATGAAACTACCCATTGTTGAGCGGCCTGACTTGCAACAAAATTGACAAGGTCTGATCCAACGTAATCTCGTGAAATCACTTTAATGCGGCAAACTGTATATCCCACGAACCAGCCATGCCACTCAACCGTTTCAGTAAGGTCCACACGTCGACTTCAGGAGAACACAATAAAGCAGTATTGTACCCATGTTCAATATCTGTCTGGTGATTGCCTAGCAGAGACATTACTTTGAGATCCTTGGTAGCTCCCAGTGTTCCTTCCAAAATCATCTAACATACAACTGAAAAAGACGATGGGGATTGGATGCCCCGGTCGAACTCTCGTAATTCGTTCCTTCTGTCTTTCAGGATCCGACAAATGGTGTGAATCGCGAGCATCTCGGACGTGATAAAGATGAAGTTATTACATTTGTGATTGTTACGTGATGTTCTGACAAATTTGTTGAAGATGATAATGGATGCTGGTAGGACCCAGTCACAACCATTTCAACTTCACATATGGAACAGAGGAGAGTGATCTGTCCAGCTGAAGGTTCTCACCACTATCGTTTAACTGAGCCGGAAGGAGGAAGTACATAGCCGGAGTGGTTATTACTTTCCGATGATTTGCGCTTCACAAGTTATGTTGGTTACGTCGAGGGTCAATCAAGAATGTCGTAACTAAGTGCAATATCCCCATCGTTGCCATCTAAACAAGCTGGTTCGGACCGGTTGAACTGTTTCTCAAAGTGTGACAAGCCGTAGATGATTTGATTAACTTCTACACACATAGTTCTAATAATATTGTTAAATCGCTCTTCGCGATTTAGGATAATTCACCCAGTAACGCGTATTCGACAATTCCAATAACACTTATTCAGGCGGTCGAGTTAACGGGACTATCTTCTGTTGAGATAATTCCACAATTAACCCAAAAACGTTGTTTTGTTCTCCATTACTGTATGA
>LUCH01018614.1:0-13101 GCA_013368495.1 Paragonimus heterotremus | reverse complement strand
ATGTAATCCAAGTTTGTTTAGCGAAACTGACCACGATGCGTTTTTCTTTTGATGAAACCAGTGCAAATCCTGGCACACCAGTTTCCGAGTAATCCTGGGAAACAAGCCATAGCGATGTTAAACACCTCATCCCCTCCAGAATTGACAAACTTAGTTTCTGCCGGCAGACTTCTCTCCAGAGCTATCAAGAAGTCATTCCCACTTCTTTCAACGTTACTCGCGGAGATCAGCACGGGGGAAGTGCTAGACAAAACAGTTCAGCTAAATAAAAGTTACGCTAATCTAAGATGGATCTCAGTGGATCCCTCAGTGCAGGAGCGGCAGAAGCGTTTCCAGCTTGATGGAAGAAGGTCACATATCGAGGCTGACCCCAAATTTCAAGCCAACGTAAGAGTCCCTATTCCTACTCTCAAGAGGATCAGTGCCTACAAATGGATCAGCCCACACCCACATCAGAGGCGGCTGCCCCCATCCCCTTGGATGACCAAGCGTCTTTAGAGCTGCACGGATCTCAACCAGTGGCTCCCAAAAACGTTACAGCCCAACAATCTAGCTTTAACCCCCCCCTCCCATCTCCAAAATTCCTGTTAAAAATCGTCTTATTTCTAAGCTTTACAACCCACTGAGTCTGCTTGGGTCACCTCCTGCATCCAGGAAAGCTCATAATTGGCTCACTCCAGCCGCATTTTCCTCTGCCGGATCACGGTCATTGCTTCCTAAGTTCTCTTCTAACTTAAAATTCCACCCAAATTTTTGAGGGTGCAAAACTGCAAACCGCCTTCTAGTAATTCAAAAAGTGATGACGGTCAGAAGACCATTGAACTTGAGCCAACAGAAACAGGCGAAGCGTCCCACAGGGACGCTCAGGCTGCGATGAAACGGCCGCTGCCCTCCACGAGAGCTTAGGAAACTCTGACGCTGTCTACGCACTCCCTCTCGCGATTCGGATTGCTTTTTCCAGCTCTTTTGTCTCTTTTTGTATTCAGTGAAATGAGGAAGTAGCCCTCAAGTGAGTGTACGCTAGCTGTCTGAGCCTTTTAAACAAGCCACCTGAAACCAGTCAGTTGATCCACAACAATTGTCCTAATATTCTTGCTTTAACAGAAGCCTGGCTCGCCGGATATATCACTGACAACGAAGTGCATGTTCCTGGATACTCACTGTACCAAACAGATTCCTCACGCGGACTCATGGAAGGCTGTGGTGTCTATCCGAGCCAGAAGTTGCCAGTACCAACTGTCATAGGGGGATTTACCTCCCCAGAGAAGTGTGACGGACTGATTTAAATTCCAGCTTTGTAGTCGTGATACGCTCCTTGACGGTGTTATTTACGGATCGCCATCATGCAGCGCATCGGACGACAAGGTCATTCTTGCCGCCCTATACTATCTTTCGTCTACACAGCGTTTCTCCCATCTTCTCATTATGGGTGACTTCAACGCACCCAAACTCAACTATATGGCTGCCTCTGCTGTGGACTCTGACTGCGGATTTTCGAAACTCTGGCAATGTTGATTCATGAGAAAGCCCGGACACAACATTTCGAACAACCTACTCGGCACCGTCCAGGACAGACACCCTCATTGTTTGCTTTGGTTAACACTTAGTATCTGGTTATCATGTGGTAGATAGTGCGGTAATCAAACCACTGCTGGGACATAGTGACCACATGTTACTAGCTTTCGATTTTATCTGCCACTGGTTCCAGAACGCCCTAACAAACATTTCACTCAGAAAGTTCCAGAAAGCCAACTTTGACGCACTAAAGACATTCTTAAGTACACTCAAACTTGTTTCTGATTCAGTGAACTCAAACTACCTTCCTTTTAAAGCTGCCGTCCCCGAACCTGCTCCTCACAAAATATGAGACTCCTCCTCTCGCTCACCGCCTCCACAGAACACACGTCGCCTTTTTGACTTACTTTTCTGTCTATTCTCTAAGCAGAAGCTAACAAGCAAGTCGGGTCATCTAGAGGCACTTCGTTCTGTACGAAACAGGTGCGGCCGGGAAATCCGTCAACAAACCCAACAAGAACAGACATAAGTCCTACTGGTAGCCCGCGAGAATAAAGTTTCTTTTCAAGTACATGCGTCCCTAGAGAGAAACTAAGCCTTCAGCGTCCTCTCTGCAGCTTCCCGAAGAGGAAATCTCCAACTCCCACATGGTCGCTGAGATGTTCAGAGAATACAGTTCAGCAGTTGACAATGTGGTCCCGTCAAACTGGCATCAGATTCTCCCGGGGAGAAACTTCCAATGCCCACTCCTAGCAGCTGAATTCTCTGTGATGGACGCTCAGGATCTCTTGCTTAAGATCAGCGCAATGGGACCAGACGCCACGCATTCTCGGATCCTCAAAGAAGCAGCCCTTGGTTTGGCAGTGCTCTTCCACAATCTGTGTCAACAGACACTTCGAACCAGCACTCTTCCGGAGGCATGGAAAAAGGCCATTGTCACACCTATACCTAAGGCAGACGATCGTTCTTCTTCTGCTAGTCATCGGCCGATCAGTCTCATCAGCATCCCATGCCAGATAATGAAGCGCCTGTTAAAACGCGACATCCTTAAGCAATGCTTCTCAAATAACCATTTCTCCTCTACCCAGCATGGCTTTCTTCTCAACCGGTCATGCATAACCGATATACTAATCCTCATGGATAGCCTGACAGACGCCAAAAACAAAGACCACGTCTCGGATGTTATCTTCTTAGACTTTCTCAAATCCTTTGACCGTGTCCCACACGGTTCTCTTGTAAACAGTCTAGCACCATATGGCATCCAAGGAGAGGTTCTCCACTGGATTACATCCTTTCTTGGTAACAAGACTTTCAGAGTAAAAACCAAATCGGACTTTTCTTCTCCTTTTCCGACCTTCGCTGGAGTTCCTCAAGAATCCGTACTCGGTCCGCTGTTGTTTCTAATATACATCAATGACCTTCTCGACCTTATTTCTAGCAATACCCTCCTTTATGCTGATGATTTGAAAATCTGGAATGTTTGTGATCCCAATGCATTGCAAATTGACCTTCAGCGGATTCAATGTTGATCAGATGGCTGAAGTCTCCTTATAAACGACAGCAGATGTACACTTATGTCACTCGGAGGAGACTCCGGGAACCTATTCGTGATACATGGTGCACAAAGTGTAATAGATATCGCAAAAGTTGATTTTAAAAAAAAGACCTAGGGATTTGGCTGTCGACCGGTTTATCCTATCCTCGTCACTACCAGACGGCCGCCAAAAAGGAATTTGGAACTCTTGGGATGCTAAAAAGCGCTTTCCACGCATAGACAGATGTGCCTTTCAATCGCTGTACGAGCTCTATGTAAGACCACTGCTTGAGTATGCTAATCAAGCCGTAAACACCGGCCTGAAGAAGGACATACTCGCCATCGAACGCGTCCACCGAGTAGCCACCAAAATGACCACTAGCCTGCGGCATGTTTCCTACCAGTCTCGTCTTGCGATTCTTCATCTTTATCCGCTTGAATTTCGAAGACTCCGCGGTGACTTAATCCTTGCGCACTTTTTCTTTAGCGCACGACTCGTACAACAATTCCTCACCCCAGTAGCTAATAACGGTCGAAGGGTTCACCACAAGAAGCCATATAAGCTTCGGTCCCAGATATTCCTTGGGAGACAGTTCTTTTTTTACATGGTTATCAACCAATGGAACAATATTCTATTGGAGGTTATTAGCCGCTCTTCTAGGAACCGTTTCAAAGTGTCATTAGATTCCCATTTACTTAAGTTGTAAGATTAGTGTTTTACTCTGTTCTCGGTATTCTCTGTAACCCCCAAGAGCGGTGCTACACCCTGTTTTCGATGACTGTCTTTTAGATCAACAGAAAACCGCTGACATCGAAACGGACAAACTGACTAGACCCCGGTATCCTGAGCCCCCAACCTCGAACCCGTGAACAGATCGCTGAAAATCACGAGCGCAACAGTGTACACCGTCAGAATAAGAGTAAACCCATTCGATTCAATGATGTTCATGATACGGAAGTAAGTTGGAACACAATCTAGCATGAGTAATAGCAGGAAATAATAAACTGCTACACATGGTGGACGCTAAACAACGGATAGTGCACCTAAAACCACTGATTTCGACTAAGAAGTGGATGGAGACAATGAGGATGAAACTATCAGAACCGGAGATAAAACAGCATCCTGAGTGCATGATCTCCCAGTACGAACAAAACAGAAAGTCAAACGAGAATCAATAATCCGGTTTTATAAAAATGGTACCAAATTCACCGAGATCGATTAAAGGCAATAGAAAATGCTGCATAAATGCAAATGTAAACACACCAAGTCAGTGTTCAGACGCCAGTCGAACCGTAACCGCTGGCACCTCGGACAGTTACCGAGAGTGACTCACACTCAACTAGTTCAGGGAGAAAAATCCGTTCGCAAATGAGTTGAGCAATCCGATCACCTTTCTTGATCTGAAGTGTTTCAAAATAAACCGACGGAAGTCATCAAATAAGTAGTAGATGAAGAAAATAAATAGTTCACTAGAAAAAACACCGGCAATCGTGTGAATGGGAGCAAAAGCTCCAAAACAAGGTCATGGTTTTGAATCTCAAACTTATAATAACTACGCACTCAATGCAACGTAAAAACAAATTAGCAAAAACAGAATTCACTTGTTATTAACGCGTCAAATTTCAGTATAAACGACCTCATATATTTGTGACTGTAAATAAAGCAACCTAATCTGAACGACCGAGACAATGAACGGGCAGCAGGCTGTAAAGACGACACAGGATATCACGAAGAGTTCACGGTAATCGAAAAAATACCAACACTAAACAGACTTTACTAGACAAACTCACAGCTGATCTCGAGTCATGAGAGAAAGGGTTTGTTACTGGGTGTGCAAAACCACACGTGCTAACAATGTTGGACAGATTCAATTTCTGTTTGGTTAGCAGTACTGTACCGTAAATTACAGCAACACGAAAATTAAGTAATGATTTCTGTTAGTTTGATACCACGTCCAAGGTGATCATATGTTGGTAGGAGAAAGGCAATCAGCGACACAGCAATGTACAGCGCCAGAATTAGCACATACATGGATGGTCACTGATCAAGAAAAGCAGCGGCAAACTCCACTTGACAGACCAAGAGAGAAAAAAAAAGTTGCGAGTCAACCTGAGTACCAAACGCAGGAGTGTACCAACCAAGTATGTGAACATATTGCTGACGCTTTATTCCCATACTTCACCTCAGGTTAGGGTTTATGGTGAACCGCCTGACAGTTTCAGAACCAGCAGCAGCGTACACCAAGACTATCTACTTACACCATTTTTGTCTAATTTCATCACAGATGAACTAATGGAGGGCTTTTTTTCGATACACAGGATTGTGGCGCGAATCTCCTAACTGGTGAAAAACTGATTGTTCTTTATTGTGCTAGCAATAAGGTGTTGCTGTTTGGCAATTTACACACAACACAAACAATACTAAACGGTATTTTGCGTTACGCTAAGTACTTCAGAATGCGCTTTGTAGCTGCAAAATGCAGTGCTTCAGCAGGATTGCTGTGATTGCGCACATTTAATTTTGGATAATAACGCCGTGAAGGTTGTTGGCCTATTACCACTCTACACCCACTGTCTACCATATTATGGTCAAAGGTTCTCGCTGTCCAGTCTATACACACACGCTTGCAAAAAGCGAGGAACGTACAACTCAGAAACGATGCCGAATTTCTTCAAATTGGAGAGGAAAAGTTGCCCTAATATCTGACAAGGTTTGACCGCTATGACAAGGACAATAGATGACAAGTACGACACATGTTACGATCAGACTGATACGACACAAACAAGGATACAGGAACGACACTGTGTAGACTGAAGCTATCGTACAAACCAGTAGTCCCGATTGCAAAGAGTAGTTAACATGAAAGCGTTACAGTTGGCAATAGGTTTGTATCGTTGTGACTACTGGGAGTTTAAAATAATCCTAAGTTTATAAGATTCCTTTTTTTGGTTTAAAACAGCTACCATCACCTTGTGAAGTGACATCAAGTAGGGCAGCATAAACGCCGATGTCGACTTCAATGGGATATTTCTACGACGGTAGCAGACAAACACAGATTGCAATATGATCAAGTGTGGCCACTTTTAGAAATACAATTGAAATTTAAACGGTTGTCTACTTTGGCTGAACGGAAAGTCCACAAAACGTAAACAAGTGGGGAAAAATATGCCCCAAGTGAGTTTCTCGTTAGCCTAGAGTCCAGACGATGAAAAAACCTTACTCTGTCACTGAAAGTGTCAGACGACTTCACAACCACACGGATAAGACTGTTAACCAAAAAGGTAGATGGGACTTGAGAACATGTTGAAGCTGTGCTCGAAACTGATGTGGCCACTACAGACACATTCACGTTGGCAGATGACATCTAAATCGGCATTAAGGAGCGTCAACACCACATAGATTACCTCCACTAAGAGTGAGGATAGAAACGAAGAGCTGGAATGAACCCTGGACATGAGAAATAACCCGAAGAGAAGAGTTGTTGCCAACAGCAACGATGAAGTACGTTGGGAGCAAAAGATCATTAAATGAAGGTACAGAAAGAGAGGAGAAACCAACCAAACATGCGTCGGTTAGATCTTTCCGTTTGGTCATTAATGGTTGGAACCTTAATAAGAAAACGTGCAGGAAGAACGCAGAACTTCCTCATGACAAAAAGTGGAGCTTCAAAGACGTCAAAACACTGGAAGAACATATATAACATTCCTAGGAAAATTATATGAGGCTAGAGTATGGGGTTGTGGTCATCGAGGTTACAGAGAGCGCAGAAAGCGAAGGAAAGTGAAAGGAGCATGATGACTGGGAACAGATTTTCAACAGAGAAAAGGAGATGGAAATAAGCTCTATCAATGAGTGGACCACAGGCACTGCTAAAAATCCCTAAGGCCGAAAACAGATTGACATGTTTAGCCGGTAGAAGAGTGGATGGATGTAACGTGAGCGCTGACAGATAATCGTTCACATGTAAGCATACGCGGCAAGGTGACTGCCGGTACATGCCAATTAGGTGACCACTAACTCTCCGAGGAGTAAGTTAACAGTATAAGCCTCAGCATAAACCTCAACGGGGAGCCCGATACGCATATATCAAAGTAAAAGATAAAAAAACCGTACTCAAAATGGGAAAACTCACCTTGAATTCTTCGTTGCCGAAATTGAACAACACAACACCCACGTTACCGCGGTAGTCCTGATCGATCACACCGGCTCCAACGTCTATACCATGTTTGAGCGCCAAACCACTGCGCGGAGCGACACGACCGTAGCAGCCATCCGGTAGAGAAATCTGTTTGGAAGAAGTAGCATTACCGCGAAAGATAAACCTTGATTTTTAATCTCAAACAACACGCACTGTACCCAGACGGATACTTGACGCAACTTAATGTAATCGAGTCATCGTAAAAGTTTCTGCACAATCCGCAGTGATTAAAGTTAAAAAAATAATTTTACTGTTTAGTTTGGTCTTATTGTGTGAGGTGGAAATGTCATTTTAAAGGTGTGGATTTAAAGAGAGCACCACTTTATAAGGCGATCAAAAGTCGTCAAAATAATTGTCTGAAAAAAAGGAAGCTGGCCAAAAGAAAGTAGATGTATAGAAACAGGGCTTCACTCTACACGTGTGGAGCTGCTTGAATACGTCTGGAGAAAGAAGGCTTAGCAAGTAAGCATCGTACGAAATGATGGATATTAGGGCCAGCATACGTTTGACGGTTTGCGTTTCACTGTTGTTGTGAAATATGTAAAACCAGCCTCCCTAAATACACGTAGTTCACTGTCAGATTAGTCCATTTCAACTTAGGGCTATCTAGCGGATCAACTATAACTGGGTCGTTCTGTAATTGATTGTTCCATCAGAAAGCGTCAACGCAAAGACCGGTGCTGACTAATAGGAAAGGTCTCATCTGAATTGTCAGACTGCACGTTACAAAAGTCCCGTCGGCTGGGAAGTGAAACCTTAATTCATCTGCCAAGCACATCAGACTGTATAACAGACTCTTCCGCTTTTGTTAAACGTTTATTGAACAGAAACGATATCGGCACAGCTTGAGTACTTTTTGGAGTCTAGATGTACGACCTTTCAGGAAAGTTACATAAATACACTATCGAACCGGTAAATATGTGTTAATCTGTGCGAAAAATCTGAAGTTTAACCGAGTTATCCTCATTTAAGATCAATCTCTAAAAAATGTGGAGACTTTCAGGATGACCTAACAGAAGACAAATATCCGTGTAGTCAATGTACAATCACGCATAGTTGATGGTTAGCTCGGTGAACTAATGATGATGAAGTAAACTGAACTCAAGCAAATAAGCAGTGACGGGTAGGAGATATGTTCACCGGAAATCATATTTCATGGCTTTTCAAGTCTGTGTTGCAAAACATCAGACTATCTATAGACACAGCGTAGGAGATCGAAATAAACAAAAAAATAAACGAGAATAACGTTTTTGGGAAAGTCGCGAAGATTTCACTTCGCAGGGAGTCCATTACACACGAGGCTTAAATCCGCGATGCAATCGAACCCAACAAAAGACAGTGTAATAAGTATAACGACCAGTAAATAGCATAGTAGTCCAACAATAGCATTTAACAATATGTAAAACGCACGGTTCACACCTCGATGTAACAAGCTCCTGAACCCATAAGAAAAGTGAAAACTTCATAAAATGACGACCCCAATGAACACTGGACATATTCCAACTTTGTCGCCCGTATTCTATGAGGATGGTTTCATCCGAAAGAGCTGTGTAAATCAAGTCAATAATTCACGTAGCAACGAGGTCAGGTGTGATTCAAGGATAGCCTGCACAACTGGTACAACCTTCTTCCATAAAATCTGAATCATCAAATGAAGAATGAATAGCTGAAATCATAACATCGAATGAGCCGCTTCGCTTCCAGGCAACATTTATTCAGTCTGGAGGGTGACTACTCCGGAACAGTATAGTAGTCCCTCGAGGACTGCACCAGGGAGAGAACTGAGATACACACACAACACATTCAATTGCAGCAGTTGGGCAGCTAACTAACTGAAATGATTTCAGCACAGGAAAGTCGTATCAGACATTTTGGTCAATTTTGGTAGCATACTGAAGTGCAGTTAGAATGGGTATCATAAACTGTCACAGCGTTTCGGTTTTGCCATCTGCTCAACTTGCCGCATTTCCCCAATTTAAATTTATTATTACATGTCGACCCCAACTGATTGTCTGAAACCATTGCCCAATTCACAGAATTCCTTTTTAGAACTATCTAGCACTGACCCTGGTGTAGATGAGCTAAACAAATCTGGAATTTGCATCAAGTTCGGAACTGGATGTGTGTTGTGTATCGGAAACGCGTCTACGAATCTAGCATGGTTATCCATTTGAGCTCTCCTCTAGATAACTGTCGATTCAAGTGCTTTCATCTCAGCATATCTGGTGACGTCGACGCTGAATCTTGTGGTCAAGCTGGAGTGGGAATCGTACTGAATTCCAGAGCAGAGCAATGTCTGTTCCATTGGATCTCAGTAGACAGTCGCTTGTGCACTGTCAGGCTTAATAAATTGGTAAAGGTTTGTCGACGCAAATCAAAATCATCATCACAGACAACAACACATCATGGTTCACACTGATGCTTAACTGCAACATAACCACAAGGGAAAAAAACCTAAATGAGGAGTAAAAAAAGGGAGGGAAGGGAAATGAACCTAACTACTAAAAGCACCTACACCTATAGTCAAAAATACAACATCAAGGCGCCTACATCTTGCAAACAAACAACCGAGTTGTAAGTGAAAGTAAAGCGTCATCAGCAAAACACCTTCCTTACGCCCTCCATTGCCCCGCGTCATTAAGTGCATTCACTTCACAGACAACTCGGCCAAACAACAACAACAGTCACAGCACTTAGCTCGGTTAGCCGCAATCTCACCCAACGTCTCAAGCCACTGACTCTGCGAGTCGTGAGGGCCCCAGCCCGAAAGACGAACCCGATCTACAGTGACTAACCCCTTCGTGAACGATTTCATTTGTCTACTCCAGGTCATCATATGTCCATCTCGCACCTTACGCCAGTCGGCAGAAGCGTCGGCAAACAGTGCTCGGTGTGGCAGACGACTAGTCAGCATCATTAGTATATGACCTAACCATTTAATTCTGTGACAGTGTAGCGACTGAACAAAAGAACTCGGCTGACAATCAGTGTCAAACACCCGCTTCCTAACTTCCTCGTTGCCTACTTGTTAATGCCACCCGATACGAGCGATGGAACGCAGACACCGGTGGTCAGATACCTGAAGACGGTTCACATCTTCTACCCTGAGCGGCCAAGTTTCACTGCCGTAAAGTAATACAGTCTTCACTGTTGTCTGATATGCACGACCCTCAAGTTTTAGAGGAATATCTCTCTGTCGCCATAGGTGTCTCAGATAAGCGAACATTGCCCTAGCCGAACGCCGCTCATGGTATTGAAACTGTCACACACTTCGCTGTGAACCCTAAACTGAGCTGAAATATGGGAATAAAGCGCCGAGAGTATGTTCACACTCCTTCTTCAAGGATGGCGGGGGGGAGGTTGATATCAAAACTGACAAGACTCCTCCAGACGATCTGGGAAACTGAAGAGGTGCCTGGTGATTGGTGCCTATCAATAGTCATTCCCGTTTTCAGAAAGGGGGCCCGAAGTCTATGTGACAACCACAGAGGCATCAGTTTGATGTCTGTTGCGTCCAAGTTACTCACTGGCCTCATATTACGTCGGTTCACTAAGCCCAGAAAAAGTCAGGTACGCAGAGAACAGGTAGGATTCAGATCCGTCCCGGGGTGCGTTGACCACATTTTCGCATTGCGACGGATCTTGGAACACCGGCACTCTTATGGGCAGCCGACATTCATGGTCATTTTGGGCCTGAAAGCTGTTTTTGATTCGGTTGCTCGCAACGACCCCTGAAACTGTCTTCTTCGCAAGAGAGTAACAGAGAAATACCTGAATCTGTTGACATCATTGTATGCCCATTTTGCGAGCAAAGTGAGTTTTATGGACAACTCTTTTGGGCATTCATCACTTCCAGTGGTGTTCGCCAAGGGTGTCCGATTTCCCCCTTCTTGTTCAATTCTGTCACGGACGACATTCTGGAAAGTGCGCTTGAGGTGTCTAGTTAACTTGATCTTAAGCTTCTTCTTGGCTCCAGGTTGACCGATCTGGAGTATACGGACGACATTGTCTTACTTAGCCCCTCTGCCGAAGACATGCTGAACAAGCTGAGTGGCTGGGCTGGTTTGCATGGGATGCGCTTCGAACCTTCAAAGTGCAGTTCTACTCCGAAACTGGAGCATTTCCACTCCTACTTTCCTTATTGCAAATAATCCGATTGAGACTGTGGACAGTTTCACATATTTGGGTAGCACTATCTCGTCAGTCTGCCATATTGCTGATGAGATCTCAACGAAGATAGCAAAGGCACGAGTTGCCTTTACCAAACTACGTCATCTGCGGCGTCAAAAAGACGGTCGGTTGTCGCTGAATGGAAGAGTGTATAATGCCTGTGTGAGTTCCATTTTGTTTTACAGTTCGAAAACGTGACCTGCTCACAAAGAAGATATCAACAGGCTTGCTGTGTTTGACCATCGCTGTCTCCGCCAATTAGTCCACAATAGGTGGACCGGTAGCGTGAGCAACACGGTCGTTCATCGGCGCGCATTCCGGAACACCCAGGATGTGCGATCAATTGGTCAACTAATTACGTTGCACAGCTTGAGATGGTTGGGTCACGTACTTCGTACGTCATCTGATCGTGTACCGTACCGGGCGTTATATGCTGAGACCACCAACAGTTGTGCGAACCGACATGATGGTCAAGCAACAATGTGGTCACGAACTATGAGGGCCCTGACTACTCCACTGAGCAAAGTGGGTAGGTGTCGCCTGCCGGGATGGGGTCCTCGTGATCACTCAAACCGCTGGTTAGAAACTATTCGAGATGGCGGTGTTTCGCAATCAATGGCATACCTGTAACCATACCATTTCTAGTTCTTCCGCTTAGTCTTCTGTTATTAATTTTCGAACTTCTTAGTAGCGTTTTCTTCTAGGATATTCCACGTAACTGTTGAGGTGAGTGGCGGCCCGAGCCACAGCACCTTTTGGTCAAGCTCATGGGTGCTATGATGATGATGGGCTAAACAAGAAATAAGCAATTTGAAGTGTCACACAAGATAAACCAAACTTGCCTAAACAAATCAAAACAGCTCACCTGAATATCAGTTTTTACAAAGCCTCTGTCTTTCGGAAGTAAAACAGCTTCGTGTGCAGCATACAGATCATAACCTGCTGCCATAGGTGAGCCCCGAGTAGGTGTCGTTGCGTCAGGTGACAGTTTTTTAAATCTGAGAATGGTGTGAGAACAATGATCGATAGCGTCAGCAAGTTTGATATCATCGCCATTGACACTTGTCTCTGTCATTGCTGAAATAAAACAATCAGAATGAGTTTGATCCAAGTAGTCTGAAAGAGGTGGGGCTTTAGTGATTTGACAGGAGAAAAGCTCTCTAATGATCCCAAATACACTAAGGATAGCCAGATTTCAATGAAGTAAAGCAAACAGAAGCGTGAAATTAGTTGTGGAAGAAGTTGGAATGCAGTATGCATAAAAAAACGACTAAAGGGTAGTTTTGGTGAACATAAGTCGCCCAGAAAGAAACTAATGCAAACTGAATAGTAGAAATAGTAGACCCAGAAAGACGAAAGGGTAAGCCAAATTACGACCCAGATTGTTGGTGCATATGCATGTTCCATAACGTTGATCTGCTTAATGTCGTGGCATAGAAAATATGCATATACGGTTGGCGGCGTCCAAAACGGATTAACCTGTCACAGTGACCGAAGCCAAGGAACGTCTGCGCTTTAAACCATCACCTCAAGTGGCTTGCACTGTTCCATTCACACACGACGTATCCCGTGTAAACCCGAAGGAATAAGACCAGTAGGTATGTGCGTGGGGCCTTTGTGTCCAGCCGGCCAATGCTGGTTAGCCAATTGAATAGCTAGCAGGAAAAGGAAACCCTTATCTCT